>WWPM01023665.1:0-15052 GCA_023279145.1 Glomeris maerens
GCTTGGCTGACCCCTAAACTCAGTACCTATATAGGTGTCCTACTATAAACGAGTAGCAGTCAAATACTGTGCCCTTCACGGGTGGATCTTGCTGTCAACACGTGGTGACATGGTGCCATACTTTATGGCACCTTGCCCCATGTGTTGTGGCCATGTTCGAAGTTGCACAATATGGTCCATCATCACTTGTGAAGTTTTCCACTACTTTATTGCATTTGGTGACCCTTAGGTCTTGCTCGCGTGTGATACCCACCCACAAAGGCTTTTTCCCATGCATAGCCCTTGCATAATCCTTACAGATGCAGCTGTTGGCTCTACGCACGCTGCGCGGTCAGTAGCCCCTTCCACTAGCACAGGTGCCAACTAACCTTGGTCATGAAGAAAAAAGTGATTTGAACCCCCGGGAAGCCGACCAAGAAATCAATCTGTTGCGGCGAAGCTCGCCACTTACACAGAGGCAGTTAGCACAGCAGCTCTTAATTTCGTCCGAGACTTACTGTGGTTTGCCAATATCTATGGCTATTCAGAAGCCGTGTTTATGACAACAATGGTATGTCTTGCTCTGGTGGGAAGAGCCCGTGACTGGCACGAGATTTGCCATAGGTTAACGGCATGAGAACTGTTCAGACATGCCTTTATTCAACAATACTTGCCGGTGGATATTGCTCAGTTGGTGTCTGGAGAGCTCGTGCAATGCTTCACAGGAGATTAACGAGCCACTGGCGCACTTCATGGTGTCAATCAAAGAGTATTACACAATATATAATCCTAACACCCCGCAAGAAGCGCGTTTGGAGAAGATATTGCAGCAGGCTCATCCGGAGCACCGGAAGTTGCTTGTTGGACGCCGCTTTAATTTTACCCATGAAATAGCGGATATGGCGCCTGAGTTCAATGCACTGGTGACTACCAACCAGGTGTACAAAGACCCACTTCCCCCAGACAAGCTGATCCTGAGAAAATCAGCTTGGACCGCTGACAAGCAGGCCATGTTACAGGCAGTGCCGTCAAGTCAAACCGCCAGGAATGAAAACCCAGAGATGATCAGGGCCAGGGTAAGCAGCCCAAGGGCATGCAAATGGCGCTCGGCACCACCAACAAAAACAACAGCAGAGCCAACGACATCAAGGAGAGCCTACGCAGCCAAAGCAATCGCAACAGACTGGGCAGAAACATGCAGGGTCTGGTAAACCGGCTACTTCTGCGCCAGTGTCGTTGATGAAACCCAATATGGGCAAACCAGTACATGACACGAGAACTGCGGCGAAGGACAAAAACCTGTGTTTGAAATGTAACCAGGCTGGTCATTTGGTAAAGCAGGGTCCTACAAAAAAGCCTTTTGATCAGTCAAAAAACTGAGTGCGCTGACCCGTGCTGAAGTATCGTCCAGGTCGGCTTCGCCTCGGATGGCTGATAGTGAGAAGCAAGGCGCACTAATCCACATCTGGCAGAGTTTCGAGGTCTGTGTGGCAGCCTAGACACAGACCAGGTCCCGCTGATGGAGGTAGAATTGGGTGGCCGTCCTATGGTCGCGCTAATTGACCCAGGAGCTTCATGTTGTCTGATTGACCATGTAGTGTGAAGAACACTTCATGGGGTTCAAATCGACAACAGCTTCGAAGTACGGCTCGAGCAACTCTCGGTCGTCACCAGGGCTATCGGCGTAGCTTCAATAGAAGTGTGGTGGGCCGGGAAAACCTAGCTGCAACCCTTCTATGTGTTGAAGGACAGCAAAGTCCCAGGAAAAGAATTACTATTTGTTGCCACAGTGGATGCAATGACCTGCTTAGCCGAGGAATCACACAATTGGAATGCACGTGTCCTGAATTCTTTCGCGGCCGATTGTTGGACGTCCTTCGTAAACGCTCGGGCTTGTTCAAGAACCACCCACGCATTGCTAAAGAGGTGAAATCATCAATACTGGTGACCACAAGCTGATCAAAATTCGTATGAGGCCCCTGACAGACACCAAAAGAGCGATTCTGGAAGACCAGCTCAACAAACTGATTGGGCAAGGGGTCAACGAGAGGTCCAATAGCCCATAGGCATCCTCCATCGTTATTGTGATGAAGAAAGAAGGGACGTATCGTTTGTGCGGAGACTTTCATGCACTAAACGCCATTACCATGGCAGTTCAGAATCCGATGCCATTGATCGACAAGATCATGGCCAGGTTGGGGCAAGCGCGATATTTTACGACACTCGATTTGTTCCGCGGCTACTTTGAAGTCAAAATGGACAATGCGGACAGTGCTAAGAATGCATTTCAGACGCCTCGTGGTCTGTGGCAGTTTCAGGTCATGCCCTTTGGGTTGCGTAATGTTCCCGCAACTTTCCAGATATTAATGGATGACGTTCTTGGTGAGGCGGCATGGAAATACGCCATGGCCTACCTTAATGATATTGTGATGTACTCGGAAACTACCGAGGAGCATATAGCCCACCTGCGAGATGTGTTGGACAGGTTAGCTGTGCGGGTTTAACCGTGAACCCTTAGAAAATGCAACTGTGCATAAACAAGTTCTCTTTTCTGGAACATGTACTGCCTGCATGTTTACTGAGGCCGGATCTTGCTATGATCAGGGCGGTGGTTGATTTTCCCCACCCGGCAACTGTGAAGCAGATTCAGCAATTTTTGTGGTTGACTGGTTATTATCGGCACCTCATGCCACAGTTCGCAGCGATTGCCAAACTGCTATCCGCACTGCTGTTGAAGGACGGGCTGGACGTGGGGAGACGAACAAGAGGACGCAGCTCTCAAGTTGGAGAACGTGTTGTTGGAGACACCAGGAGTCCATCTGCCTGATCTGAACAAGGAGTTGGTGATGCAGACGGATGCCTCCAGTGCTGGCCTTGAAGTTATCCTGCTGCTGTCAACTGGCTTTTGCGAGCGCAGGACTGACCAAGGCGAAAGGCAATTACTCGGTTCTGCAGCTTGAAAGCCTTGCGGTCGTCTGGGCAATCAAAAAATTTGCGCAGTATATTAAATACACGCACTGTACGATCCAGACTTACTATCAGGCTCTGAAATGGCTACAGGAAAGAAAGGAACCCACCAGACGGTTGGCGCGCTGGTCATTGCAGCTCCAGTCAGGGACCCCAACGAGGAAGTACACACCGTGTTGATGATAGAAAGTGTGGTGCCCTACGATGACTACCGTTCACGAAAGTAGTGGTCGGCGTCTCAACTGAAGGACCCTGAGTTGGGACTGCTTTTCCATTCCGTGTCTACCCACGAGGAACCACTGGACATTGGGCTCACCCAGGTGGTCCTCGGTGCGGCGGAACAGTGCGTCATCGACCATGCCATTTCAATGCAATACTGTATGTCATTAAGACCTGACTCATTGGCGCAGGAAAGGATGTCTGAAGATTTTGTTCCCCGCTGCATTGCGGAATGAACTAACTTGACATCATCATGATTCACCACTAGCAGGCCGCTTAGGTAGTGAAAAAACTTACTGGCGGGTGAAGAAGTTACGCACCTGGCAAGGGATCAAAACGGCCGTGATGAGATATTGCCGCGTGTACTGTTTGTCAGCAGGCAAAGCCTTCTAGCAAGCGACCCATTGGCCTTATGAGACACAGAATCCAAAGGTCTATTGTCAATGGTGGGGATGGAAATAATGGGACCCTTCCCTATGACTCCTAGAGGTCATTTGCACCTACTCATCACAGTGGATTACTTCACCAAATGGCTTACTTTTACCACTCTGCGATCCATAAAAGCCCGCACGATCGCGGAAACCATGTTCAAGTTGTGCTGCACCTTCGGATTCCCATAAATGGTGTCATCCGATACAGGGCCGCAACTGGTCTCAAAGGTAGACAAGTAGCTGTGGTTGGCGTTGAGAACTAAACGCAGCCAAAGAGTTCACTGCCAAGCTACCACCCCGTCAAGAAAAACCATTTGTCGTTACCGATGTTCTAAGTGAGAACGTTGTCCGGCTGAAACTTTTAGGTGGTACGGCAGTTACGGGCCTGATTAACTTATGTGAGTTAACACCCTTCGTCGAACCGGTCATAGTTGGGTCGCTGATAACGACGCCGCCTGCATTAGACCAGGGCCGCCTGCCAAAGGCTGCTAACCCATATAAACTGAGAAGTGCAAAATGAAAACCTATTTTGCATGGGCCATGTCCAGCAATACGATACGAAAGGGAAAATGGACTGCATATCTTTTGCGGACAGGTAAGTACGGTTCCTGGGGTACGGATTGCAAATAGGATAAATTGGACTCCTCAACCGCTCCAAGTAAACAATAGCCAAACGGCGGTGGACTGTTTATTTTTGATGCGAGGTTGGGTAAATTGGACTCCTACTCATAATATATGTTCAAATACAGTCGGGAGTTTAGGATAAAGATTTCCTGCACTACCATATTTTGCAGGTGAAACAATACAGGGACCATAGATTGTTTTTACGAAAAACTGCAAAAATGACAACCTGCTGGGTGTAGTGATTACTAGCCGCTATATTTATTTGATTCCGGACCAGAATAAAAATATTTCAAACACTAAAGTGTTTGAATTGTTTTCGAATCTGGGAGGGCGATGAACTATCCATCGCCACCCAGGGGGTTTTTCCCAGCCTCAGGTGCGAATAAGCACCGCCCTTTTGGTCATTGGTGTCCAATGCGGGCTAGAGCCCGATTTGGTGGAGCCAAAACCTTAACAAAATGACAGAATTGTTGACCCAAAGGCCCCTTTCTTGCCTATTCTGTTAACCCAATCCCACCATCCAACTTTTGTTAAGTTTGGCTTTGTGATTTCATTGCACCAAGGAGCACTGATTGGAAGGTAAGACACCTTTATTCACGAGTTATTTGAATTTTTCGTTGCGGTGTTTGTCTTGAACAAGCGCTGTTTGCCAAGCATGGCAAGCACGTGGCTGACGCAGCATAACGCCGGTCGCCACTTGTCTACGTCCAATCATTGTCCGCACTAGTACTGCGCTCGTGTTGGCGATTAGCCTGTCGGTACAAACGGTAAAAGCCAGTGCGCAGCTGAATTTACAGCAACGTTTGACGGTGTTCAACGTGGTCCCCAAGCACCACATGTTCTCGGCTTCCCTAGCAACGGAGCAGTAGCGGTTGTTAAGCAGACGCGCTCCGCCTGTTTTGAAGCTTGGACGCCGGGCAAGGTAGTTCACCAGACAATATCAAATTTTGCATGCGATTGTGGCGCCATTCCGCACGTTGTGCAAATGGGAAATTATAAACGGTGTGCGCATTCTGGGCGCGCTTGATATCTCTCACGCCTTGTTTGACGCGTGTCAGCGATGCGGGTTGTGTCAGTGCAGGCGGTGGTCTCCTGTGTCGTCAAAAGCGATGATGTGCGCCACTTGTGGTTCACATCACATGGAAGGGGTAGTAGGTGCAATCGTTTGTGGAACGTGCGCTCGTTTTGGTGGAATCGCGCCAGGCGATGCACGAGTGTAGACGACGCGCTTATTGTGCCGCAGCCGGCACTGATTTCCGTCCGTTACGTCTAAGAGCCCGGCGTGTCTGTAAAATGCAATTATTAATTTGGTGTGTATTAGTAGTAGTAGTAGTAGTATTTATTTTATTTCAAGCCTCTTGGGCCTCGAAAGAAGTTTTATACATTACCACACTCTCCCCCTCCTATGTCAATTCTTTGTCTCTGTTTCCAGGCCACCCCGTCTTCCCCTAAAAGCCTTTGGGTCTCTTTCTTCCTCTCCACTTCTTCTCTCCAACTCTGACCTCTTCTGCACCCCAGCATCTCATGCGACATTGATTCCTCCTCCCCACAATTCATACACTTTCTCTCCTCCGATTCCTTCCAATACTGGGACCCTCTTGTCTCATTCCCTAGCCTCATTCTTGTTAATTTAATCCTCTCTTGCCTTTCTAATTTCTTATTCCACATATACCTTGCCATCCCCACGTTTGGCGCGATCCATGAATATTCCCTATTATATCTCGAGTCTCTCATTTTTTCCTCTTGTTTCTGCCTTTCAATATATCGCTTATCCTCCGTCCCAACTCCCTTTCCACATTCCTTCCATGTCCTTCCATTTTCTCGACCTCCTCTATCGACATCCCTATCTGTCCTAGCGCTTTTATTTTTCTCTGTCTCCAACTGCCTGCACCTACATCCTCTACCCTTTCCTTCCTCCAATCCATCGCTGCCTTTATATAACGCTCCAGTCCTAATTGTCCTTTCTGCTTCTCAAATCTATATGCCCTCTATATTGCTTCTTTCCATAATGTCTCCTTCCCCATCTCCTTCAACACCATCCAACCTGGTGCATTCCATTATGCTCCCATTATTCCTCTCAGGTGCCTTATAAAAATTTTATCGAGTTCCATTCTCTTTTTTCATCCCCACGCCTCCACCCCATAGAACATAATTGTTTGGACCATCTTTTCAAACAATCTTATTCTCAGTTTTATCTCTTCTGCAAAGAACCTCTCTCCTATCCCCCATACTTGTTTTGCTGCAGACTTAGCCTTATTACCAACGTTTTTTAACTGCTTCTCCATTCCATTATTACTCTGCAGTATAAACCCTAGGTATTTATACTCCTTTACCGTCTGTATTTCCTTCTCTTTCCAGAACCATATCTCCTCTTTACTTCTTCGCCCATTTTTTTTTACATATTATTATTTCCGTTTTACCTAAATTTATTTCCAATTTCATTCTCTCCAGATACTTCCGTAGCCTTTCTATAATCGCTTGGAATTGCAAAGGTTCCGTCGCCACTACCGTTACATCGTCCGCGTAGGCTCCCTTCACAATTTTATGTCCTCCTAATATAACCCCTCCTTCTTGATTCTTCTGCAGCGTATCCTCTATTCCCGCTACATAATGGTTAAATAGGTGGGAACTCAGAGGGCACCCTTGTCTTACACCTCTCTCTGTCACAAAAGTCTTAGATAGCTCTCCATTTACTCTTACTACGTTCTTCGTTTCTTTATAAACCTCTCGAATTCTCCTTATTATCTTCTGGTTTATCTTTCCCTTCTCTAGACATCTCCAAAGCAAATCCCTGTCCACAGAGTCGAACGCTGCTTAAAGGTCCACGAACAATATATACAATTTTCCTCTTCTAACAGTTTCCTTTTCTATCAATGTATTCATTAAGGCTATCTGCTCCATTGTCCCTCTTCCCAATCCAAACCCTGCTTGACTTTCTGGTAATAACCCTTTCTTTTCAACTTCTTGCCTATACCTTTCCGTTAATATACCTAAATAAATTTTGTAGCTGGAGCATAACAGTGTTATTCCCCTGTAATTCTTTGGGTCATCTTTTCCTCATCCTTTATAAATTGGGTGCACTATTCCCGCCCTCCATTGCTTTGGAATCTTTCCACCATCCCATATTTTTTTCATTATCAGAAATAGGGCAACTAATATCTCTCCTTCCGCGTATAGCCGCACTTCATTCTCCAATCCATCCACACTGGGGGCCTTCCCTTTTTTCAGTTTCTTTATCTGCATTCTCATTTCTTGCCAGGAGAGCTCTCCTTCTTCTCCCATCCGTCTCTCTTCCCTGTTCATTACCTCCTCTCTAATCGCTTGTTGCTTCCGCTCTTTTTAACCTAATAACTGTTTAAAATGTTTTGCCATTTCTTCCACTTCCAAATCACACTGTTCCACCTTCTGCCCAATCTTACTGTTTTCACTCAGAAAACAGTTCTAGGACAAAATGTACTGGACAAAACATACTGGACAAAATATACTAAACAAAATATCCTGGAATCAAAATATACTGGGTAATAATATATTGAACACAATATCCTGGAATCAAAATATACTGGGTAATAATATATTGAACACAATATCCTGGAATCAAAATATACTAGGTAATAATATACTGATCAAAATATCCTGGAATCAAAATATACTGGGTAATAATATACTGAATAAAATATATTGATGGCAAGATATAGAAAAGCGCATCAGAAGTTGTAGTTGTGGGCCAATCCACTTAGATATCGCAGAAGGCTTTCATGATCATTCACAATCCATTCGTTTGAATATCCAGCAATGATTCGAGTGATCCTCTCAGCACAGTCCCGATACTTCCGCTTGCCTGGTGGTGCTGGCTGGCCTGCATTGTATTATTCTATATTTAATTCATTTAGGCTTTGCTCCTTTTGTAAGGCTTCAATAAACTTCCATATGCTGGGGTTGTGGGCACCAAGGAGTTGCAAAAAGCCACGGTGCCAACCTTCACATGAGTTGTTGGTTTTAGCCAAACCTAAACTCATTGAAATTAAGTTCAAAAGGCAATCCAAATTGATAACCTAATTTGACTCAGAACTTGCCCGTACGAACAGCCTTGAAGCACTTCAACAATTCAATTGGAAAGCTTGGACGGCGACGACCATTGCCACGGCGGCGACCAATCCAAGTGTCTTGAAAATAATCGACCAATGGATCAATTTCTGCCGTAAGATAATTACCCTCCGACAATATTTCAAAAGCTCGAATAACGTCATGGGACAGCAAAAATGCTAATGCAGGAAGCAGCTTGACTTGGGTGGCAAATTCGTCATCATCTTGATATTGCTGATGAAGGCCCAACGCTTGAACACGTCGCCACAAAGCTTGATTGTGATAAAAGAAGCAGCCTCGCAACTGAGGAAAGGCAGCACTGAAGCTGTTGATGGCCGCCAACTCAAAATCAGTCACTATTGTGACTGGGTTGAGGCCAGGTTGCAAATTCTTAAACTCATCAAGCAATCTTGAATATGTGATTCCTTGCTTGTTTGGCAGCAAAGCAAAAACCAATGGGATTACAGCATCATTCCTGTAAATGCACAGTTAACTCATTATTGATAAATCCGAAACATCAAAATCAGCATTTACTTACGGAATCCCATGAATAGTGTATAGCTGTTCAAACAGTACTGGCGCAGTCTTTAACGTACCATCTGCATACCAGTAATTGCATCGGCTAAGCATCTGTAAGTTAGCTCTTGTGAATATGAGGCCCCTGTTGTCCCCATTTCCGATTTCAGCGAGCAAAAATTGTTGGCCTGTCAGGGTGACAGAATAACAACCAGGAATCTGAAGCTCCTCTAATGCCCTTGGCAGTGGGACTGGCGCTTCTTCACGTTGACAAACTCGTCTGGCTGTCCTCTTGAGGCTTGATATTGATGGCAGCTGAGCCGCAACAGCAGCAGCAGTGCCTATAGAAAAGAGTTTGCTAATTTCTTTGTACATTAGATGTCTGCCAAATAAAATAAGCCATTACCGACTGTGACATTAGCAACCACCTGATGTGGTGGTTTTTGCGTTTCAGCTGCACGTTGACGGAGTTGTTGGGTGACCATTTTTGCACTAATTTCAGCAGGGTCTGGAGCATGATTGTGTTCCCCTATTTCTTGCACTATTTCTGTTTTTTCGTAATTTGTTTTTACCCGGGCAGCGCAATGCATCTTGTAGTAGTTTGCACAGATCCAAGAAATATTGTCATTAGCCAGCTTCTGGTAAAAATTAAATATATACACTTTTTGAACCAATTGTGGCTTTTTCTTTTGGCTCTCAATAAAACGCAAGGCCATTTCTTGTCCACTTTCTGCTATAAAAGAAGTTTTACGGTAGATACAGTAAACCTGGGTAGGTATTTATTTGTAAACTTATTCAAAAGTGGTACCTTACTACCTGTAAGTGTCAAAAGATTTGAAAACGAAAATATACCTGCCTGTTGCAATAAATTTCCTCAAGTGCTGGATGTAGTCTGGCAGGGTGTATTAACCCAGTATGCTTGAAGGGGTAGGGAAGAATCACGGAGTTAATTGACTGACATCACCCCTTCCCACTCAATTCCAGGATATTTTGTTCAGTATATTATTACCCAGTATATTTTGATTCCAGGATATTTTGTTCAGTATATTTTGATTCCAGGATATTTTGTACAGTATATTTTGCCCAGTATGTTTTGTCCAGTACATTTTGTCCGGATATTCAGAGAACACCACATGTCCTTATCAGTCTTTATCCTAATTCGGTGCGTATTCTTATCTAGTTGCAAATGTCTTACCGATTTTTTGGGATTCTCCTGCCTCGAGGTCGACCGGTCGAGCCCGGGGTTCCACTAAACCAGTGCCTGGCGAAGAGTCCTTCGTGACTTCAATGCCAGCCTGATGTCTTGTGGACCTGGCCTTTTGGGAGGTTCTGAGATGGTCGGGAGGTGCGCAGCGTCCGGCCTGCAACGATTATTGTTACCTGCCCAGGACAAACTCCTTTCCCATCTTGCCTCTTCCTGTTTTGGGGTGGCCGCAGACCGGACCCGCCCTCTACAACCTTTCAGACCCGGCACTCCTAGCATTTTAAATGGACTCTCAAGAACTGGCAATCAGCCAGATGGATACTACACCGGTTCGAAGCACCCCGGATCTTGCACCCACCGTCATTCCGGTCCAGTATCCGGCAGTTCTCCCGAAGCTGTTCTTTGTCCGGCAGCGGAGTGCCTAACTCCCAATGGCTGAAACGGTTATGATGGCTGATGGCCGCCTTATGCAGTGTGCCAAGACTCGGATTGCTCGCCGTAACTTCGAATGAGCGAAGTGGTGAGGGCCCAGATGTTAGCCTCCACACTGCCTCCGAAATCGCGGCTGTGGTCGGAGCAGATTTCTCCGCCACGAAAGCAAGTGTCAGATCGGCTGACAACAAGTCGGCCGGTAGCAGGGCGAAAGTTGGAAGGCGCAGTGCAGCCTGTCTCCAGTGCAGCGGCCCCAACATTACCTGCTGCCAAACCCGAGCAATCAGATGCCCAGAGGCTGCGGGTTAAAGGGCCACCGACCTTGTTCTGGGGTCAGTGGCAGCCACAGTTCGCGCCTTTGCAGCAACCGCGTGCCGAGCCAGCTTGCATTGGGTCGGCCGTGATCGAAGCTTGGGGAAAAGAGTACATAGCCCATCCAGTTGAACAGCCGGCGGATACGTGCAGGCTACTTTCAGCTGCTGATGGCGTGCCCCTGGAAAACCGACGCATTCCGGATAAGCCGCAAGGGCAAAGAGCAATGCCTCAATCACTGGTTGGAGAGCACTCGACCCCGTGAAGTTGCGACAAGTTAGGCCTGTTGTCTTGCCGATTCAGACTAAGACTCCTGACCGAGCAACCGTGGCTAGTTTGCCAACAGGGATGAGGCAGATATCGATGGGAGCAAGACTGGAGCAAGGAACGGTGCATGAGATGCTCTCTCAGTCCGAGACAAGTTCGGGAGCCTCGGAAGACCCGATCGTCGGCCACCTAAGCAGTCCTAATCAATCATTCGGCGACAACAGTAAAAGTACTGGTGAATGAGGAGGGGCGATTTCATCCTCAGTACCCAATTGAGGCCTAAATCCCATACCTAAACCTGTACTTCAGCGTGCACTGCCGGCAGGTGTGCATAAATCGCTGGGTGCCACCTGCACCAGTGTTTCTTGTAGTGACTACGGCTGGTTCTCTAGGTAACGGTCAAGTTCCGGGGTTGTGGGCTTCCTTAATCATCTTTTTGGCTGCCCAAGGAGTCGCCCAGGGAGATCAGGTGCCACAGGAGCTGGTGTTTTCAATCCTCATGCAATTGGCAGCCTCTCTGCAGGTGCCGATCAACCTGCTCTCCAAGGTCACCTTCATGCCTCCAGCTCTGAATCTCCGTACACGCGCGGTGCCAATGGAGATGGACAGTGGTGTCATCGACTTAGCCACCGACCAGGACTGATGGCTCATGGACGTCGGGGTCTACGGACCTCTTTCCGACCCGGTCCGGGCGCGTCGGAGTACCGCGCAGATGTACAACCACCAGGGTGTGCCACTCCGGTGTTGACGGTCCTGTCTGCTGGTCCCTCAGACGAGGATGCGGAGGAGCTGTGGCTGGCAGCTGTCGCCAAAACTCGGGGTGACGATTTGAAGAAGCACAAGCTCACCCCTGAGGAGGGGTCTGCACTCCTAGAGATGTAGACTGACAACCTCCTCTCACCTTGGGGGCAGCCTTACAGCCAGAAGTTGCCCCCACCTGACATATAACTCTAGGCCAGTGCCTGGCAGAATGATTGTTCCCCGCCCTCGGGAGGGTGGAGATGTGCGCAGCGTGCGGCGAGCGCGCATTTGCGGCCTGGGTGTGATGGACTTTGGGCGGAGTGCGGCATGTCATACTCTGGGCCGCCTGACTTTTTGCCGGCAGTGGTGGGTGCGCCTCCGCGTGCTTTACGGCCCTGCTGTCTATGCCTGGTTCCTTCTGTGTTCCCTTCCTGCTCCCACTTGACTCCAAGGGCCTGTCCTCATCCTTTACCTATCTTTCTCTCTTCCTGGTGCATATTCTGCTACGGATCCCATGTCGGTTCACAAGGGTTGTAACAACCTGCAGCCGTTTGATGTCCATGGTATTTCCTTGCAAACCCTCTTATTTCCTTTTTCTTTGCTACATCCTCGTTCTGCTGATTGTCCATACTAACCGCTGCGGACACCAGGTTCAACCAACTATGTTGGGACAGAGTCACGAAGGTAGCCTCCCCGAGGATGGCCGAGGATGAATTATTAAGCCTATGAATTTTTTACAACTCGACGAACCAGGTTACGCCGGCCGTTGCGGTCTTGTCTTTTGCTTTGGCTTCGGGGTAACCCTGGCTATGACCTTGTGTTGTCCGCTACGATTTACAGGCAGTTCTTTTTTTGCTGTATAGTGTTTTGTTGTTTGTTTTTTCTCCTGGTGTGAGGTTGCCACTCTGGCTGTTGTTTTGGAGATGCCGACAGTAACTGATTCCTGTCTTCATTTATTTGGGAAGTGTAACGGCCCGGTTCTCTAGCCGGCATTACTATTGCCAAGGCACAGCTTTTGCCTGGCATTGGCCATGGTAACGGCGTGGTGGTCAAACGTCCTTACACTGCAATGGTGCGGTTTCCAAACCGACCTAACAGCAACCTTCCCCACCTGCAATGGTTCATACCATTTGCACAGGGAAAAGCATTGGGTCATTGAGACAGGTCCATGACCTGGCTTGCAAGGAAGTCTCCTACTTCTGGTACTGAGGCAGAGTAGACTTTGGTACCATTGGGCCAAGTCTACCTGTAATGGGCTCAATCTCGCTCTTGTTACACAACGCTTAGCAGACCCCCAAACTCAGTACCTATGTGGGTCTCTTTACTATAAAGGAGTAGCAGTCAAATACCGTACCCTTGGCGGTTGGATCAGCTGGTATTCTTTTTGTGTAGCGAGCACCACCTATATTGTATCTGTGGACGTACCTCCCTGTCGGAACAGACCACAATATCGACTCACTTGAATCAATCACTCTGCCCCCTACCCTAATTGGTAGGAACAAAAACCTCCGCAAGCGCTACGTTTTACGGTCTTGAGCGTCCAAGGGGTTCGATTGCAGCACCGATCGAAAAGACCCTGTGGTGATTTCCAAGGAAAGGTGTCGAAAGCCGACGTCGGCTATCTTTCAATTGCTCGAGCAATTGTTAGCATTGTGGTGGTGTATAGTTATCAAGGTAATGTTGCAAACCAGTGTGCAAGTGTTAGATAAGTGGTGACTATTTAGCATTATATGAGCGAGAATAATTGTAGAGTAAAACTCAGTGTGTTATTAAATGCAGTGGGGTGGTTTTGCTCATTTTTTTCGTGTATTGTAACAATGGACCATTACACAGTACTACATGATTTGGGTGGGTAATGATCAACACCATTATTTTTGTGATCAACGCCTTAATGTAAGTCGGTCTCCTTAGACGTAAGTCGACTGGATTTTATATTTGTTTTTCGACATTTTTAACCTTTGTCTTGATTTCAATCAAACTCTCACTCTTTTATTTCAGCTACCTAATGATGGATTAATAGCCGAAATATGTAGTAATGTAAACATTTGATTCCTACGGGTAAGGTATGCGACCTCTATTAAATTCTAATGAAAATCTTACAACCAAATTATACTAGATATTAAATTCCGCATTAAGCGTAAATGCAAATAAATTTTGGAATTACATCACAGGTTATGTGCTTCATTGGGCTAATTCAATATTTACAGAAAAGTTCTAGTGTAATGGCTTATTTGAATGTGTTTGTTTGTTTTTGTCTTTCTATAGGGTACTCAGACGACAGCCTGGTAGTTCAGCAGTTAAGCAATTTCGTGGAATCTATCTAATGACCTTGGAATCTGCCGAACTGCAAAATCATGTAGGCGGAATGCTCGATGCTTATTGGCCAACCCGACTGCCAAACCGTCGCAGACCTGCGAAGCTAGAAGAGCAGGTTTGGAATCCGCGAAAATGCTTAACTGCCGAACTACCAAGCTGTCGTCTGAGTACCCCTAATGTGTCAGTGTTTGCATGTGAGTTGGTGCTTGTTTGCAAGCTTTTTTGCATGTGAGTTTGTGTGAATTTATATGAGGTTGTGTTCATTTGTTCATGCAAGTTTTATCATTGAGTTTCTCATAGTTTTCATTCACTGCATAGTTTTCATATGCTATACAATACAAGGTGGGGCAAAAAAGTGAAACACTGATAAAAATTTTCAATAACACAATGACGGCTTTGCAGACATAAATTAATAGCGTTTGTTTAAAGGTGGGCACATACGATCGATCCAAACCGATCCGCGCCGCGCCGCAGCACGCCGCATCACTATTTTTTGTCTATCCATTTTTGTGTACCACATACGACAGCGCCGCGTCGCTCCATTTTTCTGGCCAATCACATGCATGCTACGCACACGCCTCCTCATTTTTGCCCAATCCCACACTACGTGCCCACTCCCCCCCCCCACAAATGCACGAGATTCCATGCCAAGTTTCCCCATTCGCGCATCGGGCCACGCCAACGCTAAACAGCGCGGCTTGACGAATATTCGACCGGTTGAATATTCGACTGGCCGCTCGCGCCACTCCAAGCGCGTCGGGTTTCCCCATTCACGATCGCTTTTTGGCGCGGCGCCAGGCCGTTTGGCGGGTTAGAGCGATCGTATGTGCCCACCTTAAGGCTATATGGAAGAGCTTTGGCGCAAAGCATTATCTCCTGCAGGTGGCGCTGTCATTTGTATTCTAATACATGGAGCAGCTTTTCCACTTTTTTACCCTTGTAATGAAGTCAAAGACATGAT
>WWPM01023666.1:0-16727 GCA_023279145.1 Glomeris maerens
AGAGCTAGCTCAGCCACTGGTCTCCAATCCTCGCCGGAGTTCTTCACTTTCTTAAGCTCTTAGCCAGTCTGTGCTTGGTTCCAATGCAATGCACCGGCGAAGACGCCTACGAGGATTATTGAGGAACTTTTGCCAAAAATCTCTGCCTTATCTAGTGCCCTTGGGTGGAGAAATATTATGAACGGACATGTTCGTATTTACTGTACTTGTGGACTCGCCCGAAAGGCGTTCCGTTTCAGAGGTTTTTACCATGCGAGTAAGCTTTCAATCTTTCTCGGGTCTATATGTTACAGGGAGAATATTTCGGTTGAGAGTCAGTAACATGCATCACTCAAGCAGGATTCTAGTTAATCCTAGAGATTTAAAATTACAACATCGCAAACACTAATCAAAAAATAATCGCAGCACATAGATCAAGATATTACATCGCAGGAAATATACAATCGAAAGTAGGGAAGCAACAGCCTATATGTACAGTAACTTATATCGGTGAAATTTTTATACACCCTAACACACAAGCTTCACTCAGAAAACGCCCTTTTTCCGCCGATTTGCACGACTAGCAATTGACTGGCCTGTAGCTCTTGGTAGCCCAGGAACTATCCGTTGCAAGCTCTCGTGAGAAATCACAGGTGCAACACCTCAGAAGCATCTCCTCGCATCTTGGATGGGCTTAAATGATTGATTGTTCGACGGCCAAGCAACCTGATAACCTTGCATTTACCAAAAGTGAACGCCGAAATGCCTTTGGGGACGATTTCTGAAAACACGTGTCGATTGCTGACCATCATCACCGCTTCCATTTTCTGATCGAGACTCGCCTTCGTCCGTTTCTGAATTATTTTTCCAATCGATCATATTTGGGGAAGAAAGATACTAGTCGCCAGACGATAGCACAGGCGATCAATATTCAACCTATAATATATTATGTAGTTTGCTGTGCGTTTTTATGATGCATCAATTCTAATATCGATCCGATGCTCTACATATGTTGGTTATTGCATATAGCAAAGTGAATACTAAACGCTTGCAATAGCGGTTTTAATGAATGCCTACAAGTGGCTTAATGCGAAGAATATTCCTATTTTTCCTTGTCCAGTCAATTATCAAATGTTATTTTTTCTTAACGTATACATTTACATAATGCAACAGCGCGAATGTAACCTAATAATCTTATTACACAGGGATTTACTACGTATACGCGTTTGCAGGGTGTCCTGTAAGTCCGTTGCCACAGCCACCACTTTTGAATACATCCCGTTATGACTGAGGGAAACATTGGAATGTGTTGTTATGATCGGGGGCCCTGTGATGCATGCAAAAGATATGACCTTGAACATATTTGTCAAGGTCATTGGAAAACCGTCTGCAATAAGGCTGTGAATGTTTCACTTGCAACTTTATTGCATGCAGGTATGCACATTGCAGGCATGTGGCATGCATGTGACAGCCAACAATCGTTGTTAGGGTTGACAAATATGTTCAAGGTCATATCGTTTGCATGCATTATAGGGCCCCCGATCATAACAACACATTCCAATGGTTACCTCGGTCGTAACAGGAGGCATTCAAAATTGGTGGCTGTGGCAACGGACTTATGGGACACCCTGTATATGGCTATATATAAATTTTGCAGGAATTCTACTTTCTTTTAGCAAATGATATTTAATTTTGTTAACATATATACTACCTTAAATAATACTATACTTTAATTTTTCAGTTAAAGCTCAAATACAATTTGGTTGTCATGGTGCAAATTAAATTATTATAGATCTTTCATAGATAACATTTACATAAGCTGACAAGTTAGACATATTTTGCCGGACGGCCACTTTAGCTCGGATCTCAACAATCTTGATTGATATGGGCTGAAGGACAAACCAATACCAAATAAACTCCGGTGTCTGCAGGCCCAGCTAATATCTGCCAAAATACATCGTTCAATGTCAGCGGGATGTAATATTTTTGGAATATATAATTATGCCTGAATTCCATCGCAAATTCGCAATATATCAATCATTGTAGGTAGTGAATAAAGGAAAACCAGATACGTAATTCCGCATGCAATACAAAGTTCCCATTTTATGAAAATATTCATTTTACGAAATTATAATTATTCATGAGCTTCGTGCAATCTTAGTTTCCAGTTTTTGCTTTAAATGTTACAATATGTACATATTTTTAGATAGCCTAAGGTTGCACTCAGAATTGTATAGGAATGTGAGCCAGAGGTTATTCGCCTAAAAACTGTCTAAACATTTGATCGCAGGACTCGGCAGTGCGTGGAGGCTGAACCATAAAGCTACCCAAATTAATTTTTATATTCTGTGCAGGAAAGACCACCTACAGGTGCGCCATCCAAATTCCTGAAGTGCAACTCACTAAAAGCGTCTCCCATAAATTTTCCATTAAAAAGAGGAAATGGACACAAATGCACGAGCATAACCTAATAGACATGACGTGAATTGAAAGTAAGAGCACACCCCTGTAAAAATGTCGCCGCTAAAGCAACTGCAATAAAAGGGATTGACTTATTTCACCTCCAGAAATTTAATCACTCGCATCCAATGAAGTACCAATGCATAGTCCCTGTTTACGATTTTCAATAATATTACCCGTTCAAAGTGCATTTGAAGGGCATGATGATGCCATTAAGCCACATGACAAAGTCAGTAGCAATAATAACCTGTTGAAATTTGCACTTTCAAGACTGACACAATCTCGGGCATCATTAATTGGTACAACACTGTTGGCTTCAAAACTATTTAGGATTATGCTGGTAATTTCAAAGTTGTGCAAATTATTAATTTATTTTATTAGTAAAACAATTGCTGTGACAAAATTTATAAATATTTCGTTGGTCACATTGCAGTCAGTTAAATAGTGACAGAAAATTAACGCACTCGTGTCAATGTTGACGGTTTTACCGTTATTTAGCGATATTTTAATAAGACTAAGAATAATCAAAATATGTGGACCAAAAGACCTCTGAAGTAAATTTCAATGAACAGAAAGTTTTTGAAACTCAAGGAAAATGGACGTTGCTGCTCATTATCATTAACTGAAGGGAATCTTATGGTCCACGCCTTTTGATAATTATTTAGCCTAATGGTACCTATACTACTAAGGGGCCATCCACAAATGATGTCACGCTCCTAGGGGGGTCGGGGGTCGGCGCTGCATGACGGTTTGTGATATGGGGGTAGAGGGGGGTCTGAATAATTGTGACATCATGCTTTTTAATTTATCAACTCATTTTGCACCTTTGTGTGCATATTTAGTTTTCAAAATGCCTATTTATAGACCAGAGTTCATCTGCCATTGGCTGCCTTCACCATGGACTTACATAATTATTAAAATAAATACCTTAAATTGTATATTGTTATTTCTTATATCACTAAATAAATTACTTTAAAATCAGCAGATAATTATAAATATTAGATTGATAATTAATTATTAGTAGGCAAGCCGTACCCGCGGCCACGCGTTGCTGTGGCTCACCCTGAAGGCTTTGAGAATTTAAAACTGAAGCGATTTCAATGGAAAACAAGCGATTTTAAAGCGATTTCAATGTGAAACTCAGGCGATTTGAAAACTAAAACGATTTGAAAACGCTTTAAAATCGATGTCGTCCATATGGGAAAGTTAATTGCAAATACGGAGTTAATTATGCGTTTTGTGATGAAATAAATGCTGCATTGAACGACCCGATATTATTCAGTGAAAGTTAGGAATGGAATAGGAAAATTGGAACGAAGCAGCGAAATTGGAATGGAGAACCTTAATTGAAATGCAACAGGGAATTTGGAACAAAATATCGTTTGTTGCATCCACCAGATGGCGTTATTTTTCTTGGCGATTAAGATTACACCTCTCACAGGAAAGTTAGGTGGGTAATGAGCACCCAATAACACTCAGGGGGTGGATTGTGGCGCTGTGGCAAAATTTGGTGTAAATCGGTGCAGTAGTTTTGGAGGAGTTGTGCGCCAAAGCCGAAAAGTGGCTTCATTTTTATATATATAGAAGATATAGGGAGGTCCAACAACTGTGACATCATTTTTAGGGGGGGTTAGACGTTGTGTGACAATGAGTGACATGGGGGGAGAGGGGTAAAAAAAGTTCAAATTTAGCGTGACATCATTTGTGGACGCCCCCTAAAGGGCAGATATCTTCAGTAAAACGGGAACTATCCTCCACAGAAATTTCAGATCGGCGCACGCATGCAACAGATGTGTTGCATTACAAAAACCGGTTTTTTAAGCCTGCACATAAAACAATAGGGCGCTTCAAGGCACCGCTTATAAGCGGAGAAACGTCTTAAAAGCCGTTTCGGCTTTTAAACCGAATGTTCTGCGCATGTGCAGAAAAGACACCACCTGCTTATAAGTTGACGAGAAAAAAGCCAGTCGAGAGATGCTTTTTCCCGAAATAAGCGACTTATTTCCGTCATAACATACACTTTCAAATCTACCGCGTCTCACAGTTTTACCACTCCCGCAAACAATGATCACAGCTCTCACAACATAACGCTTATAAGTCGGCTTAAGTTATCACCACTTTTAAGCCAAGTACGTTTAGGTATAAGCGGTGCCTTGAAGCGACCTAACGACAGTTTAGTTTAGTATATTTGCGGGTGTTCTGCATGCATGTGGCCTCCTAAAATTAAACAAAGGATGCAGTAGGACTGTGAGCACAAAAATAACGAAAATGCTATTGCTTCAAGTAAATTATTGCATGACTGCTACAGTTTTGAAAATTTCTGTAAAGATAAGTACTTTTGACCATTTCCAAACACTTGTCATGTCGTGCAACATGGAAAATTAAAAAGAAATGCTTAGGCTTTGAAAGGTAGAATAAGCTGTATGTCAGTATTAATCGAAGAACGTTAATTGTGTGATATTTTAAGTAATATATTGATGTTGAATTACCAAACATACCAGTAAAAGATATATGCAATACAACTGTATGCAGTGCACAGGTAATGAAAAAATATCCATTAGCCAATTGAAACCATGGAAAAAATAACGTTAAGAGTTTAGCAAGAAAAGAACCGCTACAAAAAATACAGAAATCGTTTGTACAAATGTGTTAATTTCGCACAAAATTAATACATCTGTGCATTCGAGTCATTCCAATTACACGATCCATAACAGGCACAAGTTATATATTTAAAATCCCTGTGACACTGCTTCAAATGTCCTTATAGGGGAGAATATGGCACTTGAATAGAACGCGGTTGTCCTAACAAATTGCATGCACAAGGGCAACTAATAAAATGCACGTCAGCTATGCAATTTCGGCGTTCGGATTGCGAACAACAAAGCACTGGCACCGTTATAGCCTACATAACATGTGAACGCTTCAATTGACAATCCAATATTTTATATGAATATGGCAATATGCAGTTTCCTATTGCCATATTCGCACGAAATTGGCGGCGTTATATTTGCATTTGATTTTCATGATATTATGGATATTGCAGGCAAATTCAAACTTGAATAACGCTTTCACAACCTTGAAAACATTTGCAAATATTGTTAACATTGTTAACATTCAGTCTTGCGTGTATTAAAATACAAATTACAGTGTACTGCAATAATGTATAATAGGTAGCCACACAATATATGAAATGATATTCGAAAGGTAGCAGCTGATAATCATTTACGGGTTTCACCTGACTGCTCGTTAGGCTTCTTCATGATATTGACATCAAATGAGTGCACATACAGTGAGAAATGAAATGGTTTAATTAATGTAACCTTAGTCGTAATTCAAATTTTATGCTGATTTTCATGTGTACTTAACGTCCATGCAAAATGTGCCGCACAAACCGCAAATAGTGAAATCATGAGATTGCTAATATATGGTATGTACAAATAGGATAGTCTTCCCCAATACAGGTTCTTTCCTTACACGCGATTCCTTCCAGCTGCAGCACGTGCCATTGTTATAAAATATTGGTAGATCAGCAATTCTGTATGTATACAGAGTAATAAAGTGCTTTCTGCAAGGACATACAATTTAGAGATTGAAGAAGGTTAAATGTTTCTGGTCAAAATCTCGTGTTGCTTTTATTTGCTGTTCGCGAGTGAATTTTCCTGCATAGCTAGCAGACGAAGACTTAAATGTGCTATACAGTAATGTTGTTGCAGCCACGGTAGAAGAGGAAAGTGAGTAAAGAACTGAATGGAACACATTTTGAGGGGTTATACTGATCGATATTTCCACATTTATTGATCGGGTCAAACAACGATGCTGCGGTGAATGGCTAGTCACTAAAACTTTGCTGTCAGTAGACCCTATATACAGTCTATATGGCAACTATAGTAGCCTATATATGTAGGCTACCCACCTGAACTTACATTCACAACACCCACATTCACTCACATGGGCGAGTTCCCATGAAACTTGTTTCCAAGGCTTTCCTGTCAGATGATGAATTGGTCCGATATTGATTTGGGTGCAAAACTGGCTCTTTTGTCGAGAAGCGACATCGCCCATGCAGTAGCTGTCAACTCAGATACTGAACATAAGCTCCATGAGAGAGAAAGAGTGGCTACGTGTTGCCAACATTTTTTCGTAATCATGGAAGTTGGGCCAGCATGTTTATCTGTTTACAATGAGGTCCAAAACTGAACGAGTAAATGAGCTCAATCATTGCGAGCGCGCGTCAACCCTTGGGGAAATGTGCCCGAGTTAATTAAAACGCGATAAATAAGTCCTGCAGCTTTACTGATTTCTCTCCGAACCGCTTCGATTTTTTGGTTTCTTTCAACCTGCCCAACTTTATTTGAAAGACGACGCTGATAATCAGATACACACCCTCCGGTTCTCTTATAACTTTTAGTACATTATGTTAAAGTTAATTCCATAACCAGACTTCATTATGATCAAATTACAAAGTTTCTTAACCGAAATTACATTCTGAGTATTATGCACATTCCAATAGTACATGCAATAATCTCACGAAATATTAGGAGAGAAAAAAAAACAGATTCAATATCGTAGTAACGTATGATGCTGGTTCCAATTATAGAAACATCTCAACTTCAACGAAGTGCATTTCAAAAAATAATGAAACTTATCATATCCGTAATGTCCCATTCAAAAAATGTCTATCGCAACTTACTGGCTATTTAAACATTGCTATCGATACGAAATAGTTTTTTTTTACATTTTTATTCTGTAGCAGCTTCATTTTGAGCAAACAAATTCGTAATTTTCAACAGTTTTATAAAATTTGAATGCGAATATTCCTTTTATCGATAATTTATTCCACATGGCATTATACCTAATCATAAGTTATTTAATCCACATCATATCATGCTCTGAAATGCACAAAAGTAAATTAGCGAATGGAGTCAGATAAGAGAATCATTGTGATGGAAGCAGCAGTATTCGGGCTAAAAGAAGTTCAGAGGATACAATTATCTGCTGCACGGAATAGCAGAAGCAAGACCATCCTAAAAATAATAAATCCCTGTTGCCATCGTCCCTTTCAACTGTCACTTTGACATAATCCTTGTTATTTCAGGCCAATATCATTACATAGATACAGCACCATATTAACCTCTTTGCTTAACGCCAACCATCCCACGAGAGAGGGCAGAGGTCCAGGGAGCAGTCTAAAGGTGACCCCTACTCATTAACACCACTTCATTAATTACCTTATCTTGGCATGCCGAGAAGCGTGCGCAGGAGAGGATTATCAGGAAATTAATTGGTTTTCAATCGCAAGGATGGCCATTTTAAAAATCAACATCTATCCTGAAGAGGAAAGTCGACTGGAAGCACAAAGTGTTATGACTCCTGACTATAGAACTTTAATCAATATTAACAGAATAAATTATTAAAATCTTAGTGAGACGATTATGTTCGACAATTATATGTTAACCCAGTAGCGTAGGAGGCAGCACATTCAATGTCGGTCTTGTCAATAACATGATTACGAGTGCTGGTATACCGACGGCCAAATACAGATGGCAATGAAATGCACATGGGCAACTGTCATATCTGTCGATATACTGGAACATTGTGCTATATGTACTGCTATGTTGCACATCTTATCTGAATCATCTCATATACAGGTAATGCTGTAATTTAAGCAACTATTCGCGGTGGGTTAATTTTAGCTGGAGCGTTTTGTAAAAAGTTGAGAATAATAGGTAAGGGATGGCAAATTTTCTTTCCGAACTGTTGAAAAAGCAACAATCATTCATCTGTATTACGTCTGCTTTTCTAAGTGTTCCAAATAACTGGTTAACAGTCAAACTACAAAATATATTTACACAACATTAAAAATTAACTTGCACATATTGCGGATTTTAATATTGACAGAAAATTAAATATTGAAAAAGCCACCGTGAATAAAACACCTTTTAGAGAAACTACTAATAATTAAATGATAATACAAAAATTTCGTTAAATATTTTAGCCATAATTCAAAATACAATCAGGTATATCAGAGAGCAAAGGTTGCGTTGGTTGTTTTCAATGGACGATTTGAAGATGTATACGTAGACACAGTCTATACAGGGTGGGGCAAAAGGTCTTTGCCCCCCCCCCCAAAAAAAAAAACTTTAGCATTATCGCATATACGTGTATTAAAGATTTGAATATGCGATGACAGTAAGTCAGGGGCGCTCTACCTAGTAGTGCCGAAATATTTGACCTTTGAAAATTCCTTCAAGGTTATCTGGAACTAACTTTTTGAATACAATTGCTGGATCATAAGTTCGCAATTAGTACGTTGAAGAGGACATTTAAATTAGTACAACAGAGTAACTTTAAGTGAAACAGAGCAGAGTAGAAGGGGGAACAAATTTATTAGTTTTTGCAATTTCACACGAGACGTGTATTGCAACACGCGTCTCATGTGAAATTGCCATGGTTGTTCCCATCGGTAATCTTTTCTGCAATACAAGTCTCGTGTGAAATTTCCAAAACTAATAAATTTGTTCCCGCTTCTCCTCTGCTCCGTTTCACTTAAATTTACTCTGTTGTACTAATTTAAATGTCCTATTCAACATACTAATTGGAACTTTTGATCCAGCTATTGCATTCAAAAAGGTAGGTTTCTGATAACCTTGAAGGAATTTGCAAAGGTCAAATATTTCGGCACCACTGGGTAGAGCGCCCCTGACTTACTGTCACCGCATATTCAGATCTTAAATATATTTAATAATGTAAAAGTTTTTTAAGGGGGGGGGTGCAAAGGACTTTTGCCTAGCCCTGTATATTTATTATAGACACTGCAAGGTCTCTCTACGAACATAATCTGATTTATGAATAAAGAGATTAAATGTACAGTACATGTGAAGAAACCCATATTGTCTAAACTTGACACACTTAATTCGAATGTTCTGCAACATGCCCCGATTAACGATTGCTAGTGACAAAATAAAAGTCATTCAAAACCTCATGTGGGGTAAATTTTTCTCTGTTGAAAATGTTAGTATAACATGCTTGCACATCTCATGCTTTACCAACGGCACAATTCAAAATCGTGTTTCTGCTCACTATACAGGGTGTTGCCGAATTCGTTGGACAAACTGACAGGGTATATTCCATGCACAAAAAGAAGACTTAAAGTTCCTATGAACTCTGGTCCGGAAATGCTTAGGTTTTTAATATAGACCTACATAAAATGTGACATCCATAATTCATGCTCCCCATATCCTTCCATTGATCATTTATTAAGGACTCGTATGCGTTCCTAATAAAGATGTGGGGAGCATGAATTATGGATGTCACATTTTATGTAGGTGCTACTTAAAAATCTAAGCATTTCCGGACAAGGGTTCATAAGAACTTTAAGTCTTCTTTTTGTGCGGGGAACATACCCTGTCAGTTTGTCCAACGAATTCGGCAACACCCTGTATAGAACAAACAGTTGGTTTTATTCTCGATTGTGTAAATACAAGGTAAACTTGTAAAATTATGGTTTGAAATAAAGCAATAGGGTTTTGGAAAACTGTTATAAGCAAATGTCAAACGACATTGCTGGCTCATTATAATTCGATATTTTTGTGCAGTACATTTCAGTCCATTACAAAAACAGACAGATCAGTATCAGATTCTGTATTTTTGACGGAATTATTTTGAACATCAGCATGATGTTCATCAAATAAATAGCATGTTTTTTTACTCTCAGGTTACATGTGTTTTTTTAAGAACTTGAGAATTTGAATCCCTCTTCTCAAGCAGCATTATAGTGTAAATGACACTTCCACTTTTAATCTTGAAGAGCTGTATTTGCTCATGCTAAATGTGAAGTTCCATTCATATAAAAACCATTTAATAAGGGCAAATTAAATTTCGATTAATCTCCTTGCTCGCTTATATACGTATACAAATAAATATCTAGTCCAGTTATATTTGTATACACAAAAGGCACAAGTTTCATATTTATAAGCTACACCTGAATATCGAATAAATGTATTCATGCCATCCAAGCAAGCAAAGGCAGTAACTTGTGATTCGCCATGTTGAGAATTCGATGTAATCACCCCCGCGTGACTCTCTCCCAGTCGTTTATATCAAGGGGGCAAGCAAGGTCAGTCTCGGCATCTCTTTTATATAATAATAACACACGCTTCCGGGTACTGGTGCGAGAGTGGTGGGGTGGAGCTAGGTGGATATGAATGTGGGAAGATGATGCATCAATGATAAAGCTGCCGAGTCGAGTCACTCCGAGATCCGAAGCGAGGCGTGAAATCACGGCTGACACCGCTTAATTACCTGCCATCGTAGGCACGTACCTATACATTCTCACTTTCCGTCTCGTTTGGGCCTCAAATTTTCAACCAAGCTTGATCTTCAGACCCTTGATATTTCAACCCTTCCGCTGAAATGATTTCCCCAATCGCGATATATAAAAACGTCAAAAGAGGGTGTGAAATGGAAAGTAGGTGAAGAACACACGCACAGGGAATTACCATCACAACATAATTTAAATAGCGAAATAAACTCCTCTACAATGGATACTGCATTTCTATGAAAATAATTACATTTTCTGATATTCTGGTTAACAGCTACAATTGACATTTAATATCTCTTAACAACACCAATACATTCCACGTCCTATTTATACCATTGCAAAATCTCAATTTTCGAGGTTTAACAATGAAAGTTGAAATAAACTGTGCCCAGAAATACGCATTCTTCGAATAAACCTTACATACAACTCTGTGCACAATTTTGCACATCAATTATTGGGAGGTGCGCATTACACGCTCTCGATGACTTGCTTATGAATTTGCACTAAATCACAAAAAAGTTTATTAGTTTGAAGGCTGAGCAATGCATAATCCGCCAGTATAATTGGTGAAAGGTCCCTTTGGGAGAACCTATCGCCCTAAATAATTAGTTCCCAGATTGATGCACTGTTTAATTTCCTAACGGTTATGTGACCATCTGCGCCACGCAGGCTACAGACGCATCAAAGTTTGACAGGACGTAATGCAAATATTGCTTTCAGGACACGCTTGGCATATGCCCATACGAGGTGTCTAATCAACCCACAGAGTTTTATATGTAGAGGCAGAAGCACATTGGGCTTTCTTATCTCTCTCTCTCTGACAAAATGTATTTAACGTAACCACTGGCGTTTAAGTTCACTCTCCCTTCTTAACAAGAAATTTATTCCTATCGATTCTTTCAATGACGGTCAAATGTTCTGCTCCGTATTTAAAACTGATCAAAATTTCAGAGCTATGGAAAGAATTCTACTTCAAATTGTCTGCACTAGCTTGCATGCAATTTCTGAAGACTGGCAAAGTTACATTAATCAAGCTAAACATTCTAAAAGGGTGCTTTAAAGCGTCCGACATGAGAACACTATAAAACAAGGAAAACTGCGTTTACCATACAAGGGGATAATCTTGCACACGGGATATTAAAAAAAAATTTCAAAATTATGCCTTTAAAATAATGCTTGTTAACGTGGTGGGAGAAAAGAAGGGAGGGTCACGTGGTCAAATGTTACCGGACGTAGTTAGCTTCACTGTGAAACTTGAAATCACAGTGGCTTCTCCTGCAGCAATACTAAACTACTGCGCTTAGCTTGATTACTGTACACATGAATATGATAATAACTTTATTTTTTTAAATAAGTGCAGTCGTGAATGCACAAAGAATTTCATTAAATGCAAATTCAAAATAGAAATAGGACTTGGCATAAGTTATTTTCAAATTTAAAATTTGTTAACTTTAATAATTAACTTATGTTGCATGGCTTACCTAGATATAACATCACAATCGAATGCACATACTGCATGGGCAATTTGCTTATCAACAAATGAGTACTACCCTGTATGAAAATTATAAGTGTCGTTAGATTATAGTGTTGTTGAACACTTTATCTAATTGGGTATTAATTAAGTAATGCCGACAGCCTAACCCTAAGCCTAACAGGCGTACATTGATATGCACCTGCGTTACAATTTTCTCACATGCCAAGTTCACATAAAAATCACGTAAAATATAGACACGCCTTGTGTGCAGACTACGAAGACGGATGCCATCGGGGGAATGGTCAACACTGGCTTTTCTGTTTGAATTTCGCATTGGAAGAGGTGTGTTGACAAGAAAAACGAGTGGTACCAATTAAAGGCAAACAATTCGGACAATGTCTGACATGAAAAACGCGAAATGTTAACACAACGGGATACAGTGATCATTTTTGTCATCACTCAAATCAGTCATGTTCTGACAATCGGCAAATAAATTAAATTGCAAATGGAAATTTGATGAAAAGAAGTTGGTTCAAATCGTATCGCTGATTAAATTTCTATGCAAATTTACCCATACAATTCTCCCACATTCTTAAGAGAATTAACATTAACAGATCGGTACTGCACCACATTTCTGGACAGCGTATAAACGTTAGAATTTCAAAGTAACTATACAATTTTAAATTCATTCGACGGAAATAATTCAGATACTGACTGAACTGAATCCAGAACACGTGGCAAGCAAAATTGAAAATATCAAAATTGCACATGGTTTGGGGAAAAATACTAAGATGGCCTAGCTGGGAGACAGAATTTAAACAAGCGAAGAATACCCATAGGTTTCATCTATTTATTGAGAAAGCTATGAAAAGGAAGAATATACTAGAAGTCGGACAAAATAAATAGAGGGTTCTTGGTTGAAATTGAATTTGGGCATCGATCAGCCAAGCCTCAGATGTATCCAAGTTATGAAACACGCCACCCTGATGACAATGTTGACTGACCATGAACGGCTTCGTTATGCGGAGCTCTGCTGCGTCCTCGAGTAGCAAGTACTTGAAATGGACACAGACAATTGAGTATATCCTATTCACGGGCAGCGTCCACCAACATATTGCATTTTTGTGTACTTAATATACATTGCAAACCACCTTACTACATTACATCTCAGTAAATTAAAATTAGATAAGTCACGAGTTCATTTGCATTACAAAGTGCATGAAGACATGAGGATTAATGTTTTTTTTTTTTAATTCTGGAAATTCATACAGCACCAACTGATATAGAAAAGATTTCTCCTGCTTTTAATCATCACATTTTGCAAAACTGTAATACTTGTATAATATAAATTTAATTACATACAAAAATCATAAATTATCTAAAACATAAGTATTTAATGATAAGATGCGCTCAGGCATTATTTTTCATGATGCAGTGTTAGTTACCTCATCGGATTTTGCTTGAGCAATAATCAATCATGCATTGGGAAGCCAGAAGAGGCATTAAAACAATAGTACACAATTTACAGGGTGGTGCGAAATGATTGAGCCCCTCCGTTAATACGCTTCCCAAAACGGTACAGAAAAACTGAATAATAATGTTGAAAAAGAGCAAATCCTCCTCTCATAAACTTCAAGTCCACTCTGGACGTTTTTATTTGCCGACAAGTTTCGGTTCTAACTTTTTGCGTCTACTATGTACATACATATGTAGCACGTTTTAATCACAACCTATATACTGATTGGCATTTTAATAACGAATGCACAACTGGAACGCACAATGTTTACATTCTCTCAGGTGAAATCTTCTGCCTTGATAGGTGGGTAATGCAGGAAATATGCTAATACATACCAACTAAGTGGTTAGAGGCCGTTCAGCTTAAGTAGGTGTGAACTCACACAATTCCGTAATTGGCAACCAAAGTGGTAGTTGGCAACTATCTTAGCCGAGTTTTCAAAACTAGATTAGTGAGTTCAGCAGTGCATTTTGGGATTGAAAAGAAATTGATAGTTCGATACTCATCTCTATAGCGATAGTTCTCTTCCTGCAGCTTGCTCCAAAATTAAGATTTAATGAACTTTATAGTTCATTAATAAATGTAGTACCCTTAAAAAAAGTTCCACTATTTGCACTTGCAAAAGTATGTTATGTAACCAAAAAATCATAATAAATTCGTCGAAATCTGACGAGTCAGTCATTTTTTTTCGCAGTAACAAGCACCCAAATATGACGTCATAATTGTGAACAGGATACTGTGTGTGAACGCAACTACAATTAGCTTCTCGATTATCTTAAAAGGTATTAAGTTAGTGTCTACTGAGTTAATAGCCATTAGCGCATGTGTGAACATGGTATAAGGGTAAGCAGCACAAACAACCTGGTCAATGGGCGTATTTGGCAATTCGGTTTTTGTCTTGTCAACTGAGCACAGGCAAGAAAAGTTGGTCAGCAATTCATGCAGTCGGCGCCTTGTGCCAGTTCATTTGGGTTCCAATCATGACGTCACACATTCAGTCGATTTACGACTGGATGAATTGCCGAAAATGCCCATTATCTGGTCTGTTTTTTAGCCGATTTCAAATCTGTTTTTACCAAAATGTTCAGAATATTGGCAACATTTCATAAATTGGAACTATGCCCCTATCAGCAAAGTTTTAGAGTGACCTTGAGGGCGGGCATCTAGATCAAATGTGACGTCATAAATGGAGGTCCTTCAGTGTGTATTACACCTTTTCTCATACTCATTAGTATTCCAGAATCATCACTGTCAATGCTATTTCCATGTGAGCAATATTTTGTACACTGTATATGAAACAATGTGAGTAGATTCACTGACTAATCCCTCTAGCTATTTCATTACGTTACAATTAAGTTTATACTTAATCTGTTTCATATTTTTAAATAATAAAATCTGGATCAAATTAATTTTGTTTCATTTAGTCACCCATCTTGCTGAGAAGGTGAATGAAATGAACTTTGTTACTACATTATTCATTTCTCATACAAAGATAAAATATGAAAACACTGCCATCATATACGTGAATCCATCTTAACAGGTATACGTACGATCATTTAGCATACGTTTCGGTATAGAATATGCAAAAGGTATAACCACAGAGCATGAAGGCATCCATGTCCGTATGTCTCACACGACGCCGACTATTTAATGTACGTATTACCCGATAGAGATCTAAACGTGTTTAAGTGAGAAATTTGACCTCTACATTTACAGTTATCGATTGATGACTTGACTGATGAGTATAGTGACGGTTTGGCTGACAGTATTCATCTCTGAAACTTCAGCTATTTAAAACGGGCTATCTGAAACTTTGATAGCAGGCCAGCGAAATAATTAGAGACTCTAAACGAAAATTTAAAGAAAAACCCAACTGATAACTGCAAAATAAGAGGAAGGCTAGATTACTCATTTCCCAAAAGGATTCTCGCGACCAAACTTTCAATCAATTTCTTTCGCTCTATTGAGAGCTGGGAAGACACCAAGGACCACCTACATGGTACATAATGAATTTGATGCGGTCGCCACTTTTTACCATTCGATCTGTACACCATTTAGAACATATAATTGCCTGTCGAGCATGAATTGGGTTCAAGACAGGGACGTGACTTGTTATTTTAAAGAAATTATCTTTTGTGCACGTACAGTAGGAAATAATTGGTTTGGTATAGTGTCAATAGTTCCCAGTTCAAAATTGTTGCAAACTGGTTTCCATATTGCTTTGGAAACGATATCGCACATGGCTTTCACAGTTTATGTTTTGTAATTTTTTGAAATATTTATGTTGTCCCTAATTCCAAAAAATTATTTGATGAAATAAGGCTGATACAATTGTGAAAATTATGAATTTATATTAGATTTCTGTGTTGGGCACCAAAATGCTATGAATTCATGCAACTCTGCTTGCCCACAACTTCGCATGAAGAAATCGCATTTTTGGCATCCCCGGTATATGTGTCATGGCATGTAGTAGTATATGTAATGTGCATGGACATATAAAATAGACTCGACCCTGGTTCTCAAGCCAACAATGCTGGTTTGTAAGAACTTCGCGAAATGTGAGCTTGTTACAGTATCATATGTGCGTGCGAATGTTGTTGGTCGAATCCAAGGAATGATTCAAACAGGTGAAAAGACATCGCCAAAATGGCCACAGAGGACCGGAAACGCTGGCCACGTGACCCGTGGGGCTCCTCTTTGGCATTGATGATGAGCGAAGTTGACACCTTTTCTGTTCAGTGGGCTTGCACGTCTAGCATCGTAGGGCCATTAATCATCGCACGGACAGGACCAGCGGAAACCTCACCACGGCCACACGGCTTATTATCTGCCGCTGACAGTGATAGATGTAGTAATTATGCATAAAGCGCGCGCTTTTTGGGGGGAAAGGCAATGCAAGTGCGTCGTAGCCAACAGATCGAATCGAACGGCAACATCGATTGCACTGCATGTTCGTTTGCCTTTCCAATCTTGTTTCT
>WWPM01023667.1:0-10553 GCA_023279145.1 Glomeris maerens
GGGCCATCTGTGTAAGATTGTCGGCGGGTTCCCAGGAGCGGTCTTGAGGGCCATAGCCTTCGCAGTCGATAAGATATTCTAAAGAACGACGACCCCAACGGGAGCGGAGGACTTCCTTGACATGAAAGTATGTGTCATTTTCGAAGGCTATGGCAGGGGGTGGAGGTTGCTCGCGGCCGGCGATGACGTTTTCATGAAAAGGCTCCACGAGAGAAACGTGGAACACGTTGTGGATAGTCAGGGACCGGGGTAGTTCCAGGCAGAACGCAACTGGATTGATCTGTTCCACAATAGGAAATGGGCCTAGGCGCTCGTGATCAAGTTTACCGCATGGCCGGGTGGTGGAGATGTGACGCCTCAAGAGCCATACGCGGTCCCCGACCTGGAAGTGATGAGGGAGGTGAGTTTTATCTGCCTGAGCCTTATATGCTGCTTGTGCCCGTCGGAGTTCTTGAGCAACTAAGGTTTGGACATCCATGATTCGTGTGACAAATTCGTCGCTTGCCGGAACGAGGTCGGGAGAGGTGTCCGTGTCCAGGAGAAGGTCAGATTTGGGATGATGGCCACACAGAGTAAAAAAAGGGGTTTGAGAGGTGGCGTTCTTCAACACATTATTAGGGCAAACTCTGTCAGTGGGAGGAACTCAACCCAGTCACCCTGCAGATACACCCTGTTGACAAAGCAGCGAATATATTGCTCTAGAGTTTGATTTTCTCTTTCTGTTTGACCATCGGATTGAGGGTGGTGGGCAGTGGACAAGTGGCTCTTGATCCCCAGCTTTTTCAGCGTGGCCCTCCAGAAGCGTGATATGAATTGACGGCCCCGATCGGAAACCATGTCATCGGGTAGCCCATATAGGCGAAAGATGTGAGTGATGAAGATGTCAGCTAGCTAGGGGACCCTTATGGTCTCACAATATGGTATACAATGCGACATCTTGGTAAACCTGTCCACAACTACCAGGATCGAGTCAAACTGGGACGACTTAGGCAGTTTTGCAATCAGGTCCATCGACGAGGACCCCCAAGGTCTGTTAGGAATTTCGAGGCGGTTCAGGAGGCCGAAAGGCCGGTGGCGGACGGCCTTATTCCATTGGCAAATATCACAACTGCGAACATAATCCTGGATGAATTTCTGCATCCCAGGACACCAAAAATCCCGATTCACCTTATCAAGAGTACAGCAGAATCCTCCATGTCCCTCTCTGGGGGAGTCGTGTCGCTCACACAGGATTCGGAGTTGCTCGTCATATGATAGTACTCGTTCGCGGGGCGTAGCTTGGTCCTGGCAAGTGCCAATTTCTCTTATTAGTTTGTTGGGGAGAAGAGCCTGTTCGACTTGATTTCTTTTAATCTCTTGATGATTGGGTCGGCGGCTCAGGGCATCGGCGGCGAGTTGTTAGTTCCAAGCTGGTGAATGATTGAGAAATCAAATTTCCCTAGGGTTAGGGCCCAGCGGATTTGACGTTGGGATAACGGTCTTTTCTTCTAGAAGAAAACGAGATTTCGGTGGTCGGTTCTCACAGTCACTGGGTGACGCGCCCCCAATAAATAATGGTGTCAGGTGGTAAGGGCGTCGACAATCGCTAAGATTTCTTTGTCGTGAGTGGAGTAGTGGGATTCCGAAGGGGATAGCTTGCGGGAGTGGTAAGCCACTGGGCATAGTTTCAGATTGTGGGATTGGAGTAGGACAGCCCCAACGGCGAATTCTGATGCGTCTGTGTCGACTACGAATGGATCTCGGGGATTGGGGTGCCTTAAAGCGGGTGGAGACACCAAAGCGTTCTTGAAGCTTTGGAAGCTGGCCTGTTCGGCTCCCCGCCAGGAGAATTTTACGTTTGCGGAGGTTAGATCAGTCAATGGTTTAGCAAGTTCAGAATAGTTGGGTACAAATTCTCGTAAATAGTTCGCGAGGCCCAAGAAGCGTTGGAGGTCTTTCCGGGTGTTGGGAGTCGGCCAACCATGTATAGCGGCTTCTTTGAAACTTGCATTTTTAACTCTGGTTTTGGAGATAATAAATCCAAGGAACTCTACTTGCTCTTGGTGGAACTGACACTTCTCTGGTTTGGCGAATAGCTGGTGCTCTCTGTCATGTTAGCACGGTTTTTACATGACGAATATGGGTGTTCAGATCAGAGAGAAACACCAAGATGTCATCAATGTACACCACTACGAAGCGATCCAGCAGGTCAAAAAAGACATTATCCATGTAACCTTGAAACACGGCGGGGCATTGGTTAGCCTGAACGGCATTACTAGATATTCGAACAACCCCCATGGGGTTTTAAATGCAGTCAAGTACTTGTCGCCTTGCCGAACTCGTACCAAGTTGCATGCGTTCCGGAGTTCTATCTTAGTGAAGTAGCGGGCCCCGGATACCGCAGAGAATAGTTCCGGAATCAAGGGCAGGGGGACCCCATTGCGAATAGTCATCTTGTTGAGTTCCTGATAATTTACTACAAGACGCGGAGTACCTTCCTTTCTCTTTACAAAGAATATGGGGGCCCCTGCGGGCGATTTCGAAGGCCGGATGAACCCCTTTTCTATGTTTTCGTCAATATATTTCCGAAGCTTCTCTTTCTCTTTCTCTGTGAGGCGGTACATTCGTGAGACCGGAAGTTTAGCTCCTGGTTCCCTTAGGTCAATGGCGCAGTCATGATGTTCGTGTCTAGGCAGACGGTTGGGGCTTACAGGGTCAAATACATCGGAAAACTTGGAATACTCGGGTGGAACTAGTTGGGCTGCAGCGATTGAGCTAGGGCCGGTGTTTTCCCCTAAGTTCAGAGCACTAGTGGGCGGCGTCGAGTCTCTAGCGTGGATAGTGCGAGACCTGAAATTGATCTCCGGGTTGGCGAGGGGTAGCCAGGGCATGCCTAGTACAACCTCATGTTTTCTGATTTTATTTACGAACAAATCGACAGTCCCCCGGGATCCAGCAGCGTCCACGCTGACCTGAGCCACTTTCTGACAAATACGACCGGCGGACGATAGGTGCCCATCAAGCAACTCGAGAGTGGTTGGCTTGTCTAGACAGGTAATCGGAAGACCGCATCTCTCGATGAATGTAGCATCGATAAAGTTGTCTGTTGCCCCTGAATCAATCATGGCCACAGCAGGGACCAAGGGGTTGGGAAGGTTTATCCGAACCGTCACCACAATCGGAGAAGTTAAGGACCCCCAAGAAGTGTACACCCATATAAGTTGAACGTTTTTTTGGATATTGGGCGTTCAACTTAGACAGGTTCCACTGTTGTAGGCATTTGTAGTTTATAAAATATCGCAGTGGGCATGCAGTAAATTATTTAGCATACATGTAACACCTAGTTTTATTGTTCACTTCTGCAATTGTTTTAATTTGCTCTCTGTTACACATGCGACGACCATAAATTGCCACTGCAAAAACCTGCCTCTATTCTTGGCTCCGGCACATTTATAACCAAGCTTCCCCCGGCCATGTGCCCAATTTCATTAGACCACTTGTCACTACCTACTGTTAAATAAATGGGCCCTTGGCCATGTGCAACTTTGCCTAGTATTACCCATCAATGCTGCCGTGACATATCGTTTTTCTTTATGTAGGACTAGGACCTCTTAGGGTGCCACTGGTCGGTGACGACCACACACAGTGGGCATTTTCTACACACTGCCCCACTCGTCAACAGAAGAGTAGGCAAGGGGTAGGCAAGAATGTCCACAATGTTTTGTAGTGGCAGCGAAAACCTCCCGGACGCAATGGAACGAACGACGAATTTAGATGCAGTAAAACCTGTGTAATGTAAGCACATGCGGGACAAGAAAAATTCGCTCAATGAAGACAGGTGCTCAGTCTATCCAGGTATCACTTACAACATGTGGTTTAAACACAAACAGTATGCACTATATATCTGGCATAATAATGGCATAATATGTACTGCACTACACGAAAGAAAAATAATCGGTGATCGATTTTTGTTTCTTTGCGGACTTGATGATTTTGCCTACAAGCTTGCCAATTTTCTTTAGCTCATTACATTGTCCATAAGATCCAGAACATCTTTCTTTTCTTCCAAAGTTAGCCCAATGTATTTTTGTTAGCCGTTTTCACCACTGACGATGTATTATATCAAAAACAACTAACTTCACAACTCAATCACAGTTGACGCTGCTAACAAGACGGCAAAAAACAAGCATTGCTGCTCATTCTACACAGGTATATCGGTGGCTGGGATCAATCAGGGGCGCTCACTGATCACAGTAGACAGGTGCTCACTCTATACAGGTGTCTTGCAATGTAAAGTCTATGGGACTCGTCCGGGACATTAAAAAAGTGCTTATTTTGGGCGAGTGCTCAGTTTTTCCAGGTGCTAAAATTTACAGGTTTTACTGTACAAGATAAAAAAGGCACTATTCGCAACCCCTTATTCCAAAACTGCAGACGCTTGAACAAGGACGACTGTTTGTGGGCTCTGTCGAGATGGGCAGGAATATACGGGAAGGGGTGAGAACAACCGGCGGCCCTCAACATCGTCTGTCCAGGACACCACAATGGTGACGTGGCCTGAACTGGGGACATATGGAGTGCTTAAAGAAAGGGAAATAAAACGAAACACTACTAGAGAAGTGACATCCGTTAACAGACAGTTTGGCAAATACAGAAGAAAATCCATTAAGAAAGTGTGACAAAAATTAAATATTTATGGAGGACACTACTGTAGATCCATTGAAGGTGGCGACTGCGAAATAACTAACTAAGCGCATCGGGGGCGTAGGAAGTCACGGGGCGCAGGGGCAGGTGACAAGATGGAAATACCAAGTTAGCTCTGCGACGTTAATTGGTCCGAGGTCATAATTAGATTAAACGTGGTGGGGGACACAAACAATCGGCGAGGGAATGGCGATGACTTCGTATGGTCCTGAACGTCATGGTGCAAAGGCGGCTGAAATACGCTGGACTGTGTTGGATTGGAAGTGGAACCGGCAAAGAACGAAATCGCCAACCATGAAATCAGGAGCACGACATTTTCGATTATACGCGTCGAGGAGACTTTGGCAGACAGCAATAGCGTAGGCAAACGGTGTCAAGGGCAAGCGAACGGAAGATGCAGTGACAGGCAATGGCATGTCCCAAGGGAATCGGAAGGTGCGTCCCAGGTGTAATTCGGAGGAGACAAATAAGGGGTACGGGCTGTGTGAAGAGCAAATGCCAGTTTGAGGAGGCGGGTGTCCCAGTCGGTGTAGTGCTCAGTGAATGCTTTTAGCAATGCCTTCAGGGTGCTATTAACTGGTTTGGTGTAATTAGACTGAGAATTATAGGGGAAAGTGAAAGAGGTGTGAACACGAGGTGCTGCCATAAGCTAAACCAAAGGGAGGATATGAATTTTGACTCGTTATCCGAAAGGAGAGTTGTAGAGAACCAATGGTGGCAACAGACATCCAGGACTCGGTCGCGGACTAACGCGGCGTTGCTAGAATGTAACGAAAACAACTCGAGCCATTTGGTAAGTAAATCAAATGTAACGAGTAAAAACCGATTTCAGCATCGACTAAAAGGGAAAGGACCTATGAGGTCGACACACAGAACTTTACCAGGGTAAGAGGGGGCAAGGTGCTGGGGGTGACCGTACGGCTTGACAGCGGATGGCTTGTGCTTCTGGCAAGGCTCACAGCCTCGGCAGTACTGCAGCATATCGTTTGCCAGTCCTGACCAGTGGCAATGTTCGGGATCCATTGGAGAGTTGTGCAGTAGCCAGTGTGGCCAGCCAATGGGGAGTCATGGTACGCCTGAATAACGGGCAAGACCAGGGAATGAGGGACAAAGATAAATGACAGGGAAGACAATACGGGGGCAGGGGAGCGGTGCGATGACCTGTCGACTCGGATGAAATGGAGTAGGTCATCACAGACAACGCACAACGCCCTGAATCTGTTGACACATGCGGCCTTTGCTGGGTAAGGAATGGATCAAACTCCTGCTCCTGGCAGAAGTCTGCCATCGAGATCAACTCTGGTTTTAGCCCAACCTGTGGTGACGGATTACGTACTATGGGGTGCAAAGTAAATGAGCGAACGACTGACAAAGGTGCCGAATCAACAAGCATCGAACCAACGGATGGCAAACCAACAAGCTGCGAAATGGACAGCGAACCTATGGACGGCGAACCAACGGACGACAATCCACCGGCCAATGGCAGCGACAAATGTGCCCTAGGATGGAAATGACCTCAATCGAAACCAGCTTTCTGCAGACCCAATGAGTGCGACCGGTAGTACACTATGCAGTAGCTCAGCCTCAGATTATCTGTGAGCCCTCCAAAACCGAGTAATTTATTTAATAAAAATTGCGGGCGAGCGAGAATCGTTGCTGTCTGTGTAGGTTGGTAATAGTAATTTAATGCGAATGTAATGGTGCACAGAAACTGGCAAATTGAACCCGCATATGTGCACGCCGCATAATGGCATAAACCTGGTATGTGCACAAATTCTTGACGCCTTGAAGGTTCCCTGTATTTCTGTGTGACGTGAAACCGGGTAATTGCAAACAGCATATGTGCACAAACCATATAAGTGCAGCTGTTGGGCAGCCCCGTGCTCAACATCTGCATGCAGAGGGTGTTGGAGTTTGCCACTTGTCATATAGGGCCCTTGCAGAGAGCATAGTATATCTGGATTGTATTCTGCGTTGTGATAGGTGAGGCCTGTGAGACTGAATGTCATGTCTTAAACCAATATCGTCTCCAAAATGTTCTCCAGTTTATTCTCTGTGACCTTTCACCTTATTACATGTGCATAGATATCTGAACGATATCCGATCGATATGAAATACTACAATATGTGATAGACATGATGAAGTTGGTAAAAAAGATTTTATGATAAAAAGTCTGCTTAAGTGCAAAACTCAGAGAAGTGCACAAATATTTGATGCAGGTCGCCATGCACTTATGCAGGTTCGACTCCAATAATTTTTAAAAAAATCGTGGCAACTGCACAGCGTCAGCAATACTCTTAAATTGCTAATGATAAAATTTTTGACTAAAACGTTTATTATTAAAGTACTGCACAACACTTAAAGTAATTTTATATTAAATTAGTGAACTTGTTTAGGTAGGGAATCCGAAATTATTTAGAATGCGTTGAATAAAATGATTGTATTGCAAGCGTTTTGCACAATGAATATGACGTTATTAAGCGGGCATGGTTATTTATAAATTCAGCTCAAATATTGTACTACGATATCAAATACACTCAGGTATAATGTTTTTACTAATTTTGGTAAATTTCTATAAAGTTTTCGCAAAGTTATTGACGGATAAAATGTGGCCCTTATGCAGTGTCCATAAACCTGTGCATAGCTTACAGCAATCATTTCAACTTTGGAGATTATGAGGAAATATATTCTGGTATGCATGATCCTTCACTCATAAAAATAAGGCACAATATGTGTCTTTATTTCATGCCAACTGGTTTCGGCTCCAAATTGGAGCATTCTTCAGGGCAAAATGCAATACATTAATGGGTATTTAAATCGTGCATGTTAATTACTTTAAATTACTTGTCCGAGATGGGGTTTAAGGCCTAATCGCCAATACCGGCAAAAACAAACCATAACAATGTATTAACAGGGAATAATCCTTTGTTGTGTCTTAAAAGTGTTAGTCACTAGTATTACAAGTGTAGTTGAAACACATTTCAAACGTTATAGCGTCCATATATTGAAAAATCGAACTTATACTTGAAATGCGCCGTAGAACTGTATAATACCACCAAGAACGCCACCATCACCTAGCGCAGCATACCACCACCAGGGCAGGAATTGGCTTCCGGTATCTACAAGGAAACAAAAAACTGTAATTACTAGTTATAAGGGGCTTAGCCACGCCCATGGCCCTATTGTAAAGACAAATATAAATAGGACCTCACTTGCTCAGAAGAGCAGCTGCCTTGGCATCAGCCTCAGGCCCATTAGAGCCTAGCATCAAGCCTTAAGCTTGAGTATCTCTAGGTTTCTGTGTCCCCTCATTTCCTTTGCTGCAATAAAACTGAATAAAACGCATATCTCAGATTGTGCCTGTTTATTCGCTAAGTTGTTTCACCTCCTGCTATCTTACCTGACCGCAACCTGTTACTTTGCTGGACCTCCTGAAAGCGAACTGTGGGACATCAGGCAGCCGCAGACTCGACCGTTATCGCCGACAACGCAGTCTTCAGTCTTCCAGCCAAGACCGTCCGAGATCAACCGAGCCACTTCGCAGCTGGACAACACAGGGGACATTGCAGCGCAGCAAGGACCAGGGACCACAAGAACCGTACCTGACTTCAAGCTCAATCTCCTTGGAAGCCACAACAAAAGGACTGCTAGAGCATTCGACGTCCTCGTACTCAGAGCTGAATCATCGGACAGACATCACCATCTATAAGGGACATCGGACCCACCACCATCTTCACCGTCACTGAGGCCAGCCAACGAAGTCCGTCGAGAGAGACCTGGAGAGCGCCCAGCCATTGCAGATCACCGCTACGTGTGGAGCTGTGCAATCTGCAAGAATTTCGAGAAACATGTAGAGGGAAAACCGCAAGACAACGAGATTGAAAATATAATTGCGGACCCTTTACAAGCCGCCTGCTTCAAGCAACTACAGCTAGCAAGAGAGCCAGGAAACGGACGCAGTTTTGACCCTCCGAGGAGTCAACAGAGACGGAACGACGCATGGTGTTAAAACCAATGCATTAAACCAATAAAATAAATGCGATTTGCCTTACAAAACTGTGAAAAATAATCTAACTACAGTTTCTCCTCGCAATTCAAACCTATGCTGTAAAGGGAAACATTTCATTAGCATTATGTAATCATTATTCATAAAAAAAAGCACTTTAAATTTTTTGTGCATCCTAGTTTTATGGAAGTTGCACGTACAAAATCCAAAATCATGCAATAATTATTTATTTCTTCAATTGCAATATAATATATCTCAATTCATACCAGTTTCACTCAACATTGAATTTATTTGGAAATATCAATGAAGCTGCATTAAAATATATAAACAGATTTTAGACTGATACAGTCAAAGCCAGTTAACGTGGCCATATGTCCGTCCAACCCGATTCAACCCAGGAAAACCCTCATAGGCGAAAAGAGATCGCACAGCTGAAAAGTTTCGAGATGTGCGATCAGGGGGGTGTTGGGATTGATAAATTAGTCAGTCATTGTATTTGTTACACAACGGGATTGCGCAACCGTGAGCGAGTTTGTCACGAGTTTATTGTATTGCGACATCGTATAATTTGCATATCGAGCGATATAAATACAGGGCGAGCGCTTGTATCGCTCTCAGTCCCTCGAAGTTAGAGGGAGAGCCAGGTTGGAGCTGGGCTTAATGTTGCAATTGGACATCAAATGTATCTAAAGGTCCGTTTACACGGGGACATTTTTCTGACGCCATAATAATGCGCCAGATTTCACATGAAACCTTGCATCTGGGAAAAATTTCTTGCCCGGTTTACACGAGGCAATTTTTCAAGCATTTATCAACCAATCACGGTGGGGGGTTATATCTCCTCCAATAGGAATGACCCATTGAAATTTCACAAAATGGACGACTTATTAATCGAAACGGCGGACGCATCAATTATTTTTTACACAACTACTACGACCCTCAGCAAAGTGCCTAGGCCAAAAAATACATTTGATGGTGCAAAACAATTAATTTTTAATATCCCTAAAGTACTGGTTTACCGTGAAAAAGCTCAATAATGTGAAGGGTGACTTCGTAAAACCATCGATCGATCGCTGATTTGGCTGCCATTTTATTTTCGCTTTGGGCAACGCCCACAATTGCTACGTCACAGGCAAGTTCAAGCCGATTGGTGGAAAATAGAACACGTTCAATTTTTCTGGCAGGGCCTGCTCAATGCTTGCGCCACAGTTGTAGGCAAGAATTATTGGACAATTTAGCGGTTTACACGGAGCTATATTCCTGGAGGCAAGAAAACTTTTCTGGCAGGCAAGAAAAATGTCCCCGTGTAAACGGACCTTTAGAGTCAAGCGGACTCTATCGCCATTATGTTTATTAAAGGAGAAATGCAGAGGTTTTCACTTCATGTTAAGTTATATGTCAAATTGTAGATAATTAACTTACTGATACAACACCAGATCCATCTGAAGTAATTTCGTTTTCCCCATAACGAAATCTTAATAACTAATTACTGATCGAACGCAGCGTTTTGGTAACGCTTATTAATTGCTGAAGGTGGCGCCAGTCGCGCGTTTCGAACGTATGGAACGCCAAAAACGACGCGAATGACTGCCTGTTGGCTACATATTGGTTACGTTCTTATTGCACGTGACTACAGTTAGCTACCGATACCTTAATTTGTGACGTCACAAGTTTCCGACCATGCAAAAGCAAGATGGACGCTATGCTTTGCCATCGATGCTCAAAATACAGTCTTTTCAGCGTATCCAGGTAAACAAAGCAGAATATATTGAAGCTATACATGCATTTTATACATAAACTTAATGAAATACTCACTTTAATTTAGATGTCAAAAACCTCTGCATTTCTCCTTTAAAGTTTCTTG
>WWPM01023668.1:0-11915 GCA_023279145.1 Glomeris maerens
CTTAGACTTGTGAGCCCAGAAGACAATGAGACTCAAGACAACAGCACCCACTCTTACCTGGAAGTTGTTGATAACTCTTCCTGTGTTGGTGACCCTGCATCCACGGCTGGTAAACTGAGATCGTCCGGAGTACTCTTTCTTCGACAGTTGACGGCAACTTCCTTTTTCCGTGGTAGTAAAAATTGAAGAATGTGTTGATGAGGAGGATTACCTGATAGCAGTGCCACCGAAGTATGACTATGCTTACGATGACTTGGAAGGGTCCAGCCAACAAGGTGCAATGTTATTCCCTTTTATACGTTATTTTGTGATTCTATTTTCAAATCACCTCCTTTGCTTTCTGTAATGCAGTGGAAGATACCAAGTTATCAAACGAGGACTTGGAGCCAGCGGTAATGACAGACAATCCTGAGAATGTCATGATGTCAATCAGTGGTGTGGAACAAACCATGCACAAACCACAGAAGAACACTAGCAGCAATGACGATTTGGCCCATGAGTGAATACCAAATGATTTGGCCCCCTGTGTCCCCTAAACTACCACATAGTAGACTCCGATTAATGATAATATTTGTGGAAAAACTTCGATACCAACATAATACCAACATGATACAAAGATTGGTCTACCGCATGGTACAATATCTGTAAAAAATATTTTCACCATTAAGCTCTTTTCGAGAATGAAAAGTCGATGTTGCTCCAATTTGCTGGAACATAAAATTGAGTGGTAGAGGGCCAAGCCTGAACATTGACAATGGGTTGAAGGGTTGAATTAACACAATTGCATTCTGAAGTCATGACGCTACAAGTGATTGCAAGTTTTTCGGCTCTGTTTGAACCCTTTTGCATTGAACTTTAAGAATTAAACTTCCGCCAGGTAGTTCAATGCTTCCGCCCCCCCCTCCCCCTCCCCCACGGATTCAACCACAAGACTGTTGATTCCCCTCTAAAGTGTTGCTTCCGGAACGACCTCGTGTTCCGGAACCTCGACCATAAGTGAAACTCAACTACGCAATTAACACGGAAAATCTCTTTATTCGTGGTGAATAAATACTCCTTTATTGCTTGCTGGAATCTGCTGGCCACTTGGACTGTTGACCCATTGCTGTTAGGGTCTTGGATGAAGACCACCTCAGACTTAGAACCCCATTATTGGAGTAGGTCACCTCTACGTCCACACTCAACGATATCCGCGATGATTCTGAAATTCTCTCTCTCTCGGGTGGTGTGACTCGTGACGTCACTAATTTTCCAACCAATTCACCCCGCCCTCTGGAGATATGGTTATAATCGAACGATGTGTTACAAACATACCGAGTGAAATATCAAGTAACTGCAACGCAGAAGTACGGATCAAATCATCAGTCTTACTTTCGCAAAAACAATTACTATTATTTCGACAAATGGGACCAACAAGCCCTAATACCATTTTAGCCCGTTCGCTCGCTTCATAAAGGGTGCAATAGAGAGCAATTGCTAAACTTAAGTTTTCAATACACTAGCTGTGACTAGAATAATTAAAATTGAAGTGCAATGCAGCATTGTTCAAACATTTTTGCCCTGAAACCGCTTTTTTTATCCCATATAGGGCTATTTGGGACAAAGAAAACCAATTTCAGATGGTTTTAATGTAACGAACATCATTAACAAACAAAAATGCATACATTAAAAGGGTTGTTATTTCAATGCTTCCTCGTTTACAGTGAGAGTGAAGTCCACACAAAACTACAGCTCTCGGCCAATGATACGTATATGCGTTGCGAGGAAAATGTTTCCACGAATTCTCCTACCCACGACTGAGTGGAAAAATCAGCCACTGCACTTTCCATGAGATATAGTTGAGTTGGTTGAATTCAAATCGCAAATGTACGAGCATCTCTCATAAAACTATGAAATTAATCATGGGATTCACTGACTTGGTCTTAATTCTTCTTCCGCTTTTGTGGATATGCGCAAATTCCACCCCAGAAAAATGTAAGGAAAGCAATACTTTAATTTTTTGGAATGTAGTTAGCCATTTTGTTTTCCTGCATATCATAAGCATTTTTGAAGACATGAACGAAATGGAAGTTTTTATTACCAAGTAGTTTACATACAAATGTGGTTGCTGCTTAATGGCACCAAAATATGTATATCTTCATATTCACGAAAAGTTGCATTAGAAAAATACAAACAAACATTTTCGTTACTGCCATTTTAAAAGTAATGAAAACATATCTGCTTACGTAAATGTCTGCCATTTCTTTTTTTTTAGCAATATGCTATATCAAACACTGATCTACTGGTAAACTAGCCTCGATCGCATGCAGACCACAGCATCAGCTGCAAAATAACCCTAATGTATAATGTGCATTCGTATGGACCGTAATGAAATCTTGCGAACTTTGTTTATCGTCCGAAGTCACGGTGATGGAATTATTAAGTAGTTTAGTTCTCAAATTACAAATTATCGCAATTATCACTTTTCACAATCTTGCAAGGTCAATATTTCAAACTTCCCCTTGAGATTGTATATATACAATCTCAAGCTTATAATTATGAGAACAAAACTTAAATCACAACGATTTGTTTATGGTTTTGAAGCTGTGTTTTATGTACAGTCGTTTATCAAAAGTCGTGAGACCGGTTTTTAATTTTTTTGTGTTTTAGGTAAAAAGCGGTTTTTCACGAATAACTCAAAAACCGATCTAGCTAAAAATATTTTGACAACGTGTCTATTTGCAAATTTGTGAAACAAAATTTGAATTCCGTGTGTAAAAAATTGCCTCTATGTAATAGCTATAATTCTCTGCTAGGGGTTGTTGGATATTTACCAAATCTTAACCATAGGAAGGTCAACTCTTATACTCCAGATTCCAGTGGTCAGTTAGCTAGTCCTCGACCCTCATATAGGGGGTCTAAAAAAAATCGTCCCGATAGCAACATTTTCACTTTGCAAATATTTCGCACATTAAAATATATAATAATAGGCAAAATAGCTACCTGGATTTATAGATTCGACCACGCACAACTCGAATCTGTTGTCAAAATATTTTTAGCTAGATCGGTTTTTGAGTTATTTGTGAAAAACCGCTTTTTACCTAAAACACAAAAAAATATCGAACGGCACTATATGGATAACATTGGGGGCAAGTCAATGGTCAAGCTGTCAAAATTTGGTCCAAATCGGTCAACCGCAACATGTCCAAAAAAATTAAAAACCGGTCTCACGACTTTTGATAAACGACTGTACATTATATAGTCTTAGGCCCCATATAATAGATTAATAGATTGCCGTCCCCGGATATATCAAGCAAAAACGAAATTTTTTATTTATTTAATACGACTGAAAAAGCAACAACTCTCTACTTATTGGGCGAAAACTCCTAGGAGAGGAGAGCGGACTTCCGAGAGAGCCTAAAGGCCTAATGACTTATCACGCGTGTAGAAGTTTGGAAAGGGCAGCTATGCAGCAAATCCGCTCAAATTTCCAGGACAGTTCCATCATAGTATTAAAGATAATATTTTTTTGCTATAGAGTTTGTATACTGTAAGCAATAATTACAATTTATGCCCGAAATTATTATTATTACACTGGGCTATTATGGCATGTCAGTTCTTCTTGAACGTGTCATCATTTTTGTTAACTAACAGTGTGTCAAGGAGACGTCATTGTGAGACATAGCAACATTCGCAGCTTCAAGGGTTGCACAAAAATCCGAGCACTCCTCCTGGTCATCGATGAAATTACATTCACTGGGTATCGTTAATTAACTATGATTTATCACGTTTTCACCAGAGATTATTGTCTGTGGATATCCTGGAAAAGTTTAAGATTTATAGGCAGGGATATTTTTGATATTTGAAAGTAAATTCTCATTTAATACCCCGGGGGCGTTATTCAAATCTCAGACTTTTGCCATGGGGTGCTATTAGAGATTGGGGTGTTATTAGAGATGGGACATTATTTCATTTTTACTTAATTTTGTTAACACTTTAATACATTTTTGATATAAAATTGGAGCCACTATTCAACATCACTGTCCACCGCTCAATATTTTTTCCAATTCATGTTTCTTATTTACAGGATTCAAGTTTCATTTGAAAGTAATTTGAACTTTTCTAAAATCATATACCGATTCAAGTCTCATTTATCATCCAGTAACGAACACATTTGCGATCTATTTTGAACTCCATCGCTGCTTCTTCGGAAATTGTTTTTGCTTTGGCAAACTCAATCACTTTAAGTTTAAATGAAAGACCCAAATTTAGATCTTTGCTTTCTTGTGGTATTCACCGCTAGCTCTCAGGAATTGCGAGAGAATGAAAGGTCGTGCCCATATATGGTCCTACCTGAACAGTGAATGTGCCGCTAATTGGTGACTCATCAGAAAGCAATCGAGAATTTTCCCTCCAAAACGGATGCATTAACATTTCAACACTGCGGCTCAATTAATCCCCCCATGGGGCGTTATTAGGGAAGGGGCGTTATTTCTTCCCGGAGCGTAACGCATGGAGTGCTAATAGGGATTAGGGGGGTTAATAGAGACTGCGCTATTAAATGAGAATTTACGTTATGATGGTATTCATTAGGACATTTCACCCGGGTTCAGCAGTAACTTCTCTAGAAACTCCGAGACATGAATAGGAATTAGAAATAATTATCGAAAATGGAGGGGAAAGAGCACTTATAATCCGTGAACAGCAGGATTATGTTGTGCTGGGGTTTGTTTCAACTTCCCTTTAGACAATGCAGGTTAATGGCTGTTGTGACACTGGAAATTTCACATTTGTTATCTGCATCTTTCAGCGATGAGGAAAATCCGAAGATGGATCCGAGCGAACTGGAGGTGTTCAGCGCTCTTCGGGAAGTGGCGGTTTTCAGTATATCAGGAGCTTCTCACCCCAACTTCACAGACCTGCATTACTTCAGGAACGTTGAGAAAGTCGGAAGGTCGTATGTTGCTTATGTCGTCATTCATGTTTACTTCCTGATAGCCAAGTAATAGGATTGGAATTACCAGTTTACAAATCACCAACACTTCGTTGAAGTCTCTCGGGTTGCGCTCTCTGAAGACGATATCTTCGGTACAAATTTCAAATAACACGAATCTATGCTTCGCTGACTCTATCAACTGGAGCAAGATGATGAAAGGAGACATTTCTCTTCGTCGTTTGGACATCAACATGGCAAAAAGCAATTGCGGTTAGAAACCAATATTTGTGATTGCTGTTTATTAGAGGCAGTGGGTCTCCTATTTAATTTCGTAATTATTGCATGCAGTTGCCGAAGGAATGGTCTGTCACAAGGGGTGTTCCATGGATGGTTGCTGGGGACCCAGCGTCGATGACTGTCTGTCATGTGTGATGATCTCTCCGGAAAAGACGTGCCTGGACAGCTGTTCATACCCGGGGTAATGAAGTCATCATGCAGGTATATGTTTGTTGCCAGGTCATGGCTGCATCATTGTATTTTGCTTACAAGGATGTACCAATTGGAGTCGCGGACTTGCGGCAAATGCCACGAGCTGTGCAACGAGACTTGCACCGGACCGGTACGATGCTTGGTCATTTCTTAGATACAATTACCAGGGAGAAATCGATATGTTCCGCCTTCTCTCTGCGATGCTCATTTGTTACTAATTGTTTTATCTGTTTTTATGACTATGAACAATATACGTATACATATAATAGCATAGTCATTTATAACAGCAGAGGTTGCAATCCAGTATCTCTTTAGATCTAAATTAAAGTTAGTTATGAATTAAACACTACGTTATATATTCGCTATATTGTATTATTATGTTGAGTTTGTCGGTGATTATAAAACCCAACCCTAGGCGCAAGCGTTGCTATGAATGGAACTAATTGTAGCGATCATATTTGATTTTATTTAAAAAAAAAGGATCCGTGGAGTTGCGCGAAATGCATCAAGGATGGACTATATTGTGTGCATACATGCCCTATCATGAAATACAAAATGAACGACGATTGTCTGCCATGCAATGAGGTATGCTCCGGCGGATGCACCGGCCCTGGAAATTTTGTCGGATCTGGCGGGTGCAACAACTGCCACAATCCGATCGTTTACAACAACAACATTACTCATATCGTAGGTTTCGAGTGGATAATATTTCTGAAATTGTTTTTTTTTACCAAATTACCCTAAACCTTTGTTGAAATGTGAATCATAATTTTCAGAGTATTTTTGGGTCATACAATAATCTCGTTGATTAATATTGTGACACATCAATTAGTCACCCCCTTGAAAGCCAGTCAAGGTGATTCCTAATCGATTGCCCACCTAATAAGTTCCTTCTTTCCAACCTAACCTTCCTGTAGGCCCCAGTTTGCTGATCGGGGTTTCAGCTAGTGTTATTTGAATACTTTCTCTGCTGATCACATGCTGTGGGCAGAGATGAGAACTCATCTCATATAAAAAGGCACTACCTGCGATCGCAACACAGTCTGCTGACTAGAGCGAACCAAGCCGGAGCTCTTGCTGAGTTACATCACTACCAATTGTCCACCAGCAGCATCCTGAGCCCAGTAACAACTGGCTCTACATCGCAGGCGGTCCAACAGCCAAGTGTCAGTTGGCCTTAACATCATTGGTGAACTATCTGACGCTGGAAATTACTACCGGCTACTACGGATCGGATCAACGCGGCATTACAGCCAGGGACCACCGGAAGAATCAGGATCCTCATAATCTCTGCAACGAACATTTAGAGCTCAACGACTCACTCCTGTCATCCAGGGACCGCTTCCCGACAATGATACGACTGCCTGCCGCAGTCCTCCACAGTGTGCGTATCATGTCTCGCACCATCCGAGCCCACCACTTGTTATCAGCAGACCATTGTTTTTTTTTATAATGTTCGATATTAAATTGTGACCAAATAAAGAAGTGTCACAATATTAATGAATCTAATACATAAAATTAACACAGAAGTATGATTGAATTGGGTTTATATTGGTTTTGACCGGTGATGACTGTGATTTGATACACAGACACGGATTATGTGCCATGAAACCAATGAGCCGTGTGAGCTAGGCTACTACTCGGAACTGGCCAGTCTGACAGACTCTTCTGAGGACTCCTCGGAGTTTGTAATTACCCCTTTCTAACATTTAACCAGTCTATATAATTTAGGTAACGATGATCCTACGCAATAGATCTGCCTCCGGTGCCACCCAAGTTGCAAGTACTGCCAGGGTTACGGCCTCCATCTTTCCGTGTGCCATGTGTGCGTGAACTTCCAATCCGACGAGCAATGTGAGGACCAGTGCCCTACCGGATACTACACCGACTACGTCACAAAGAGGTGTCTCAGGTGTTCGCCTGAATGCAAGGAATGCTGGGGACCTGGACGGGACCATTGCGAGTCATGCGTAATTGTCAAGGTACCCCTCGGAGACAACATCACACATGAGGTAAAACTGTTGCAGACACCCCGGCCCCCAACCCGGTTCATAACTGTTAATATCACCGCGAACAGTTCAACTGCTCGGATAAGTGTCCCGATGACAAGCCTCAGATACTACTGGACAAGGATGGTCCATTCTGCTCAGAAAAGTAAGTGACGCGAAAGGTTTTTCTCGATTTGCAAGTTCATACAAGGAGATTTTTCGGGTGTAGTGGCGACGCCAATGTACCAGCTATCGTAGGAGGAGTCTTGGGAAGCATGTTTCTCATTGGCATATTTGTGGCAGTGGTTGTTTACCTGAGCTGGCAAAGGGCTAAATCGAGAGAAAGCACTGTGAAGATGATGATGGTAAATCAACTTGTCTCAAGGTAAAGCTGCATTGATTGTTATTATCAGGGAATCTTTAAAGTGCAAACTTGAACATTTCAATTTCTTGATTGCATCCCCTCGATAGATAGGCAATTTTTTGAAATCCATTTGTTTTACTTTCACCCACTGCAGCGTAAGATTCCAAGAGATAGACTCTGAGCAGTTGATTGTACAGGACAATCCCTAATGCGACGCAGGCCAAGGTGGAGTCCGACTAGACCCACTAGATTACGAGCAGCGAAGGCGAATTAAACCACCGGTGCAATAATATAATAGCAAGTGTGGATAAAGCAGGTTAGAGTGTGCCACGCCGTATATGCCCTGTGTATTAACCTCCGTGCATGCTTATCTCCCCCACCATCCCTGTACATGTGAGTTTAAGGGGCCTGTAAAAGAACTAACATAAATGACAAAAAGCTTGAATTAACACGATAATAATTTTTTTTTGGAAAGCTTACCAATTTCCATAATATAATTTGTTCTTACGAAAATATATTATTAATGCGTGTCTAATATTCTGTCCGAATTTTATTTGTACTCGCCAATTTCACTAAGCAACTTGTCATTATGAAGTACGTATACTCCATTATTTTTGTATTGATTAGATGAAATGCTTTGTATTTTGTAATATCTAGTATATAATTGTCGCAAATATTGCTGCAGACTGTTTGGTATAATGCCAGTCATATAGCTTTTTTGAAAATTGCATTGCGGCACTTGAATGACTGCTTAATTACTATGCTTAATCGTTTTAATTGCGGATTGAATTTAGTATACAATTACATAAATTACAGCTTAGCATCCGTATATAAGGTGAGCATGTATGTTTTGGTACTGCGAAGTTAGAAATTTTGGAATTCAAAGAAATGAATACCAAGCTAATCATTGTATTGGTGTCGGTTTGCTTACAATGGGCAAGGGCCCATGATTTGAACCATCACTTAGTGGCAGATGAGAATGGCATGTATCATCTGTTTTGGTCTGTTTATGGGGAAAATATCACATTTGAAGTCCAAGTGGCCACTAAAGGCTATGTAGGGTTTGGTTTTTCACCAAATGGAAGAATGCCTGGGTCAGATATAGTTATTGGATGGATCCTACCCAATGGGCAAACCTATTTCCAGGTAAGGATCAACAAATTCCGTTGGCTAAACTAGTTAAGCAAACACATACTTGATGCACATCTGTAAATGTTGTCTAATTCTTACCCCAAATTACCCTGTCGCATTTAATGAAGTCTCAAATACTCATATATGGTTTAGCCGTGATTTGCTGGTGTCGTCACGTCAGGGTTATAATAGCCTCCCTGTATACATCCAAATAAATTCCGAAGCATATGTGAGAGCATTTTCTCAAAATTACTGTGGATAGTGAGACTTAAAATGGAAAACAACACAAAAATGGAAATATAAGGTTAACTGATAAGTCTTTTCGTTTGTTAATTCAAATTTTGACACCATCTCCGGCGATAACATCCTTCCAACGATCTACAAGTTTACATATGTCTCTTTTGCAAAACTCTGGGCTCTTAGAGGCCAAGAACTAAGTGACATTATTTTGGACCTCTTCGGTGGAGACAAGTTTTGAACCAGAAAGGAAATTTTGTAAGGACTGGAACAAGTGAAAATCAGAAGGAGCAGGGTCGCACAGCTGCACCGAGGATGTTCCATGGTTGTCCAACTAAGCGCAATGATCTTAGCGTGGGTCAGGTTTGCTCTGCAATGTCCTCACAACAAAGGGAAGGTTGTTCAAATTTGAACTGTAAAATGACAAAGAATATTCTCTCCAAAGGCTTCACAAATTGTCCTAATTTGAAGGTCCCCCAGTTGCATCTTTATTGATTTAAATGAAGACAGGTGAAACGAATATCATCTAACGAATTGACAAATAGTCGAGCACAAGTAGTAGGTTTTTCAACGCACCCCAAGCCAAAGCAATTCCACTATGCTAGTGCCCCCTAGTGGTCTACTGTCATAATCACTGTGTCAAAAACGAAATGGTTTATGGGTCGACCTTACATTTTGGGCATAAATTGTTGGTTATATTACTAATTAACTCCCATTATTCTCTATTATCTTCATATCATATCTTATTGTTCACCAGGACAGGCATGCCCTTGGATATTACGAACCTCTCATCGACACTGTGCAGAATTACAATCTCATAAATGCATATGAAAACGAGACCCATACTGTGTTTCGTTTTACGAGAAAACTAGACACGTGTGACGATGAAAATGATACGGTCATCACAGTATGTTTGTCATGTACTTAATTACTTTTGCAAATTGAGGTTACTATATAACCAATGTCATAATTGTTCTTGAATTAAAGGACAGCACAATGAGAATGATATATTGTTGGCATCCCGATGAACCAACTACCGCAACCAATGTTCAGTATCATGGATTAGGTCGCCGTGGAGCAAAATCATATCTATTCCTTAGCCCACCAATCTCTGTAAATGAGATCACAGATGACATGATATGGGACATACAGATGCCTAATGTATATTCATGGATAAAATATTGTTATTTGGGAATCAAAAAAATATCAAAAGGCTATCATTTCTTTGTTTGAACAGCTAATTATTCCACCCCAAGTTACAACACTGTATTGTGTTAGTGTCAAATTCCCGCCACTTAATGAACCTCATTATTTTGTAGGGGTAAGCATGCAGTTTGTGAAACTTAGTAACTTCACGAATTCTATGCAATCAATTTTTATGTAAATAACAATTTCAGTACACCGTTGAAGTCCCACTTGAAACCAAAGACCTAGTTCATCATTTGCTTGTTTATGCATGCATTGGAAACACAAAGTATAATGACGAGAATTATGAGCAATTTAAAAACGGCATTGAATGTGCCAATCCCAAGCAATTTGCTGATGATCATAATTGCTCGACACGAATTGCTAGTTGGGGAGTAGGTGGGAATGTATGTATCGCTATGCCAATTAATGCGTGAATACGAATGACACTGTGTGACAAACTGCTCGACTTTCCACAGGGGGAATTTTATCCCAAGGGAGTTGGATTGCAATTGGGAATGGAATATAATGCCACGTCATACTTATTAGCGAATGTGCATAACAACAATTATGACAAGAAAATAGGTAAATCCGAAATTTATGAACTTGAAATTGTCCTTATGGGGTCGCAAAACCATTCTTTGTAGTTCAGGGTGTTGATGTTTCTTTGTGTTGGGTCGATATTTAGGAAATGTGGACAGTACAAAAATGAAAATATATTTATCGAAAGGTGAAATGGTCAGTAAACCTGGTGTGATCGAGATGAGCGTCAAGAGTGACTACACAATGTTAATTCCACCTCAACTGCCAGAATTTAAAATCTCAACATATTGTCCATCGGAATGCACCTCTGTGGTATTGTACACCATCAATAAAATGAATTTTCAAATTACGCGGCATATCCACAAAGTAAGAGTACTTCTGCCTTCTTATCCTGGGGGATTTTTTGTACCCGAAGTTTGGCAACACTGATCTGTAGGCTTGGTTCTCCTGATCGTGGTCCTCATTAGAACTAAAAGTGCCCTTGTAGTGACCATTCGTGTGAAGTATGTTGATAAAAAAATCCCGCCAAATGTGAAGTGCGTGGTGCAATCAGGTTTTCTTATTGCGGAAGAAAAAACCTACTGGAATTTTTGGGGCATTTGGATGGGACATTTTAGACAACCCTGCATATTCTCTTGTCTTGGCGCCTTCAGACTTTCATCTTTTTACCTCCCCGAAGACTCACATTAGTGGGGAAGAATTTTCAACTGACAAGGAGGTGAGACAAGAGGCCCTGAAATGGAAAAAGATAGCGAGAGAATTCTTTGAGGAGGGCATACAGAAGCTTGTGGCACGGGTCAAAACCTGCATAGAACGGAAAGGCAGCTACGTGAAAAAAAAGATTAAATATATACCAATAAAATCCGGTAATTGTATTTTAAATAAATTGTCTCTTAAAAAATATAAAAATCGAGTACTCTTACTTTCAGGACATGCCTCGCACACTATATTTCTAAAATATATTTACCTTCCGTTTCAGTTTCTCGATTACTGACTTATCTTTTCCCATACATATTTTTGTTATTCACTTTCAGTCACTTCCAAAAGAAGGAATAAATGTTTT
>WWPM01023668.1:14359-26713 GCA_023279145.1 Glomeris maerens
ATTTCGTCACACACCATTCGTCACGATGTATTCGACACATTCATTTCTTTACACAGCATTCGTCACAATGTATTTCGGCACATTCACTTCGTCACACTCGATGAACACTGTTCGTCACATTCATTTCGTCACAGCGCAGTTCGGCACGCTCATTTCGTCACATACCATTCGTCACAATGTATTTGACACTCGTGTTTCTTGAAATGACGGTGTTCGTCTCAGTGACGAGTCAATGTAACGAAATGAATGGGACGAGCTGAGTGTGGCAGAGTGAACGTGTCAAAAAAAAGTCATGAGGACTTTAAGTCTGGCGAAGTGAATGTGACGTTTAAAGTATGACAGAATGAACGTGTCCACTTTACTGTGACCGATGGAGCGGGGCCAACGAGCATGTGACGAAATGAACTGTGGTTTGGTTTTAGGCTAAAAATAAAGATATTCATTGATTAATTTCAATTAAAATGGATTAATAGTTGCCAATTTGAACACTAGGACGTGCACCCGAACTCGCCAGCGGAACTGGCGGGGCTAAGGGCCTTTACGGACTACATCATTGGGGCCGATTCGGTGCTGCACGAGTCCGAGGACCTTTTCACGCTGATCGAAGCTCACGAAGGGCGGCCGTTGAAACTCTACGTCTACAGTTCGGAGACGGATTCGTGCCGCGAAGTCACCATCACGCCCAATTCTAACTGGGGCGGAACGGGAAGGTAAGGAAAATGGGATCCGAGTTGATCGGAGATGATTCGAACATTTGAAGTATTTTATTTCCATCAGAAAGTTTTCTCAGAAGTTCTATTCGTTTCCTGGATTGGAATATAATGGTATAAAATTAATATTTTGGTTGAGTAAAGAAATACCTTTGAAAACTAAGCACTTATCCAGATTGATCGGTATAGATCGAAATTTTTCTGGTGTTGATTTAAATTGATTAAAGTTAATTGTGAATTTTTTTGAGCGAAAATACAAAAACCAGAAAGTGTTCCTTGTTTTTCAAACAACTAAAAACTAATGCAGTTGATCCAGATTGATCAGAGTGGATCAAAATTGACCTGATCTTAAATAGAGTTGATTCGAGTTGATTAAAATATAACGTAAAATTTTGGTAGCTGTAAATCACAATCTGAAAATGTTCCTTGTTGTGCAAACAGTTGGAAACGAATGCAGTTTGTTCAGATTTATCTATGCGGATCCAGATTGATCTTGAGTAGATCCCAATTGCTCGGATCTTAAATTAAGTATATTAAAATAGGATTGAAATTTCGGTGGGCGTAAATAACAAAATTTGAAAAAGTTGCTTGTTTTTCAAATAGCTGAGAACTAATGCAGTTCATCCAGGTTGATCTCAATTTATCTGCTTGGATCCAATTGATCCCGGTGGATCCAAATTTACCCGGTCGTGAATTGATTCGAGTTGATGAAAATATGAAGTGATATTTTGGTGGACATCAATAACAAAATTTGGAAATGTTCATGCACATTGATCTGAATTGATCCAAATTGATCTGAGTTGGCCCTAGATCGACCTGAATTGATCTGAGTGGATCCAAATTGGCCCAACTTTAAATTAAGTTGATTCGAGTTGATTAAATGTGAGGTAAAACAAAATCTGGAAATTTTCCTTGTTATGCCAACTTTTGAAAACTAATGTTGTTGGTCCTTATTGATCCAAATGGATCTGAATTGATCTGCATGGATCCAAATTCACGAAATTTGAAATCAAATTGATTCGAGTTGATTAAAATATGAAGTGTAACAAAATCTGAAGATGTTCCTTGTTCTGCCAAATTTTGAAAACCAATGCTGTCGATCCACATTGATCCAAATGGATCTGAATTGATCTCGTGTCTATTTCTTCACAGTCTCGGCTGCGGAATAGGTTACGGCTACCTGCACAGGATACCGACTCAGCCCGCCAACAAAGTGATCCCGCCGCCCGAGCGCAAAATCTCGCACGAACCCGTGTTTGCCCCGAATCCCGACGGATTCTCTCCGGTTCTGCTGACCACGCCGGTTGGGGCCGGAAGTGACCTAGCGACCGGGATGACCAACATGGCCCTTGACATCGGTAAAGACCCTAGCAATTCTGGTTGGATTGGCGGTAAGATTGTTCGGAATTTTGTCGACAGTGGCTGGATTTTTATCGCTGAGGTTTTTTTTTGGCGCGATTCCTTTGCAGCTTTGCCACCGAGTAGTGGTCAGCAAGCGGTCAGCCCGAAAGCGGTGACCACTCCGATCACGCTGCCAGGCCTGCCGCCGATCACGGTCAGCGCCACGCTGCCCACGTCTGCGTTGGCCGGCTTGACCGCGCCGACGCTGCGCACGGAACTGCAAAACGGAAACTCCACGCCTGGTACGTTGCAACGGGAAATTTAATCACAAATGAGAATAAAAACGTCCGGAGTGGACTTGGCGTAGACATTCCGTCGCCATTGACAATTCGTAGCCGAGGACCATTCGTCGCCATTGCACCCAGGGAAACTCAGAATATATATATTGAAGGAATCTAAGGGCATTTTCATTTTAAAACAAATTATGTAGAATTGGACCTACCCTATCAGAAAATAATGTTTTTGTTTTAATATTAAAATCATATCTCTAAAAATTATATAGTAATGTTATTATGAAGTTAAAAATATGCCTGAAATAATATTTTTCAACCATATTGCAACTTTTTTAAATATTGAGAATTTTTTCCCTGAATGGTTTTTCCAATAAAACAAATATTGAAATGAAACGATGAATGGCGGATTTTTTATTCAACACGTTTCTGTAGATTTTCTTAAAATTATTACACAAATAAAATTCTACGAGTAAAAGGATAAATTAAATGCAAGGAAAATGCGTTCAGGTAACACCCTGGAAGTGAACAGGAAGTGATCGTGATGAATTATGAAAGTTAAAAGCGAATTGTTTGATTAAATGTCAACCGACGATGGTATCCCGCGCGACAAAATGGCCCGGCGACGAATTGTCTGGCTACGAACCGTCACCAATCCCATTTTTCGAGTCAAAGTGCCCAAAACTTAACATTTTTAAATCTGAAACGAGAATATTTCAAGTAACAGGTTGGATTTTTATGAGTACGGCATTTCTGTTCGTCATAATTCACGAATTCGTAATTTGTTCTAAATAAAGAATAATAGATTTTTAAAATCTCACAAGTAACATTGAAGAAGTTATAAGCTTTTAAAAAAACAAAAAATCATTGTCGGAGACCTCGAACTAACATTTTTTAAAAATGCAAATCCAAAATTTGAAGTTCTAATATTCAAAAACTGAAATTCTTAAAGTCAAATGTCACAAAACAACGCATTTTAATCTACCCAAATGGAATTTATTAAATGTAATTTCTTCAAAAAATGAAATCTTCTACTTTACTGGTTCCAAAAACTGAAATCTTCTGCATTTCTAGTTCCAAAAACTGAAATCTTCTACATTTCTAGTTCCAAAAACTGAATTTGGTGAACTCCGAGTCTATTTCGGAAGTTTCCAATTCCAAACGTTCTTAATTCATGTCGTGCATGTCCGTAATTCCGTTTTGTAATTACGGGAAAAGAAAAATTGTGATAATTTTCTTACAAAAATCTCGTTTCATTTTCTAATAATGGCAAATAGGAAATCATTTATGTAAAACAAATAGTACTGCGTGGAATCGATTTTACTTTCCCGCAAATATCTGATGTTGCAACTGTGGCGCTTTTCAGAAATGGCCGATCACCTCCAAACCTCGGAAGTAACAAGGCCGGCAACGGTGATGGCAGCACCCGAGAGTGTTTGAATTAATTTAAACGGAACTACTAACTATAAACACTATATTTTGTTCGTTATTATTGGAAGCAGAAAAACAAGAAACTTTTGGTTTTCTTTCACAGCGGCGATGGAATTGTCGATTTCTAGGCTTGCGGCACGATAGACGGCGGTCGTTGTGTTCTTTGTAACGCGGCGCGAATAAATATTAGGAATTTTACTGGAATCGTTTTCACTTTTCGTTGCAATATTCTGGGAAATTTATTCACTTATTATCGGATTTTTGAAAGTGTTTTATTTTTAATTTCAGAATGTAACTTACCAAATTGTTGTAATTATATTGTAACATTTTGTGAATTTCTTTAAAAATCATTTTAGCATTTCTGGAATATTTTCGAGTAATTTTTAGAGTTTTTAGTATTTTAACACTTTAGAATTAGGTTTCTTTTTGGAATTGTTTCACAATTTAAATTTTTTTTGGGAACAATGAAATATTGTTTGATAATTTTTACAATTATATTTAGAAAATATCTGGAATTATATTCAACTTTGTTGGAATAATTTAACATTTTTGGACTTATTTTCAGATTTTTTCAGCTGTTCTCAAATTACTTTTAGATTTATTTGTATAATTTCTGTAATTATTTCCGATTTTTTGAAATTTCCACTTATTATTTTCCAGATTATTTACGGAGCGAATTACGCCGACAAGAGCGGTACAATCCTTTCGATAGGGCCGTTTCGAGCAATGGTCTCTCAGAATGTGGCCCGCAATATACCTAATTACAATTACACTGATTATCGTTAAGTTTTGGCTCATTTTGGAATCGATTGTTACTTGTTTTAACGATGAATTACAAACTGGAACAATGATCTTAACTCTGCTTTCCAAACAAGTGAACCCATGTCCTTCCATGTCGTTCCATGTTTTCCAGTGTACGGCTATGCCTGCAATGCCTTCTGTAACCAAAATCATGACGGTGTAACGGATAAATTCCGCGACCCCTCCGCACCCTCGCTCAACGAGGAGGGGCTTCGTGTGCCGAACGCACACAAAGGAAATTGCAGCGTGTCCCTCGCTCGAGAGAGGAGGTGACAAAAGTGAATCGACGGCGGATGACGTCGCCGCGGTGACGCTCCGCCCCAAAATCATGCCACCAAGGCAGAAACGGAACGTCGTGACGTTTCGTTCCATCTGTGACGCGTTTGACGTCACAGATGGAACGAAACCGAACGTTCCAATGGGTCTTCAACACGAGCCAGCATCGAGAGAGGAGGTGAAGTTCCTTCACTCCTCAATCAAGGGGGATCCGAGCGCGGTTGAAGTCCATCCGAGTGCCTAACATCGTGCACAGTATCGAGGGGTGTGAGGCAAAGTCCGAAGAACGTCAAGGTGGTAAATATTGTGTTACAATAAAAGCCTGCTTTGAGCGTTGTGTGAGTTAGGGTAATTTCGTCGGTTGAGCGTTCCGGAACTGATATTTCGGAACCCCCAGCGATCGGAGATTGACTAACGGTTTTGTGCGGTGAGCCAAGTATACCGAAGGCTTTGAACCAGTCGGTTGAGGTAAGACCCGTCACAACGGAGAAGGTAAATTACCATTGCACTGAACATTACAGCGAGGTTTCTATGAGTGGTCTTATACCTAGTCTAAGTGGTGTTTGTAACTTTTTAGTACTGCTGGTCGAAACCTACATTTATACTTTCCCCGAGCTTGCCGAAACCTGCCTTAGAAAAGTATAGTGACGACGACAAAGATGCAGGTTACGGCCAGCATTATCAGGCATGGCTTGTAGATTTTTGAAGGTGAACTGCCATGGCCAACATTCACTCAAATCACCAAATGAATTCAATAATTTGCCCAAGTACACAGGGTGTTGTGTCGGAGGACGGACATTCAAGTTGGGGGAGCATGAATTATGGCGGTCACATTTCGGAATTTTTAACTGGACAATGCCTCTGTAGATCGTTCTGCTATGACAAAAAGCTGGTAAGTTGGTCAGAAATCGTGTGTTTTGGATTGGCCATCAACAAGTCCTGACCTCAATTCAATTGAGAACCTGTGGGGCATCTTAGTTCACAAATTTTATTGAAATGGCTGACAGTTCAGAGGAGCCAATGATTTCAACAATGTTATTTATGCTGCTTGAAATACATTGATCACAAAAGAAAGACACAATGTTATTGACAATATTGAAAGCCGTATCCACCGATATATTGTCATGAAGGGTGATCACACTTCGTGTTAGTCGATTTTATTGTATTTTAAACCCATGTTCTTAAACGAATGTCCAGGTACCAAAGTGTCATATACAGTTTGCACGATTTTTGTTCGGGGTATTACCCTATTACTTTTTCTCAGAAACATTTCTTGGTATTCAATGTTTGTTGCAGTGAACATTATGACTGGGAAGCCCCGTTTTGGAGTTATAAAGCAAAAAACGAAAATTAAATGCCCGAAATCTCGGGTTAATTTAATTTTTTAGAAGTTTTACAAATAATGATGTAGCAATGTTTGTTTTTTAACCATTGTTATTACAATGCATATGTTTTGGGAATTTGCTCCTCGATTTTACGGACGTTTGGATATATTTTTGTACGCTGTGGTGCAAGAATTTCGATTTTTCCTTTCTCCGCCATTGTAAAAAGGCGCATTCAGTGTAACGGATGACGTCAAGCGTTTTGATTGGCTGGCTGATGCCTCCGTCCCCGCGATTACCCAGGAATCTATTCTCGTTGTGATGTAAGCGTTGGATTGGGCGAAAAATGGGGAGGCGTGGCTTGGGATGCTTGTGATTGGCCAGTAGTGACTCCCAGAAGTCACTTTAACATTTTTAGCCTTCCTCCTGAATAATGTTTTGTAAACCTGTCCCTCAAAAATATCATTTCCCTTCGAAAATAGCGAAAATAAAAAAAAATGCTCCAAAATGTCGAAATTTGTAAAAACTCCCAAAAATTATGTTCGAAGACGTCAATATTCCAGAAATTTCCTGCAGTTAGTTGTTTTAAACCCTTTCCCCAAGTTATGCAACAAACCGCAGTTAATTTTATACGTTAAAACCGCAGTTTGTTACGTAAAATGAGAGGCAGAGGTCTGAAATAAATAACAGCAGTAACAATTTGTCAGAATGGGCGCTTTCCCCATGTTGAAACGAGCAACCGGTGTAACCGATGACGTCATGAGTTCCGATTGGCTGTTGCCTCTGTCCCCTTTGGAATGCCTTGTAATCTGCTGTGGTTGGGATACACGTTAGAGAATTTTTGTGAAGCGCCTTTGTGACCGATTCTGACACGTGGCGTTTTCCGTTTCCGTCGCCATGGACCATTTCAAAGACATGTGCAGGAAAAGTTGATGTTTTTGGCGGAATAAATACCGGATGCGAAGGATTTCGAGGACGGAAACCTCTGTTTGATGCTCCAAAGTGGTGAATATGCTTCTTAATATTACAACATAAAATAAAACAAACCTCTTACTTACCTGGTTCAAATTCACCAATTTCCAATTAGGCTTAACCCTGAAAGGGTGCGGCATCGATGACGCAACACGTGCACAACAATTCAACGACAGTAATTTTGGTATTTATTATGTGCTGACCAGGTTGGTGTATTGAGATTTGTAAGGGTATTTTCTCCTCACGAAAGCCATTTCGCAGTGGAAATCACGAACGGATTCGCTACTTTTGAAATTACAATTGGCCTTACACCAAATTGGGCCAGGGGCAAATTGCGATTATGAGGCCCCTAATTTTTCTTACTGAAATTGATGTAATATTTATGCACAAGACTAACAACTGTTCAATACAATTTCTTTTAACAGATGCATTATAGATATGTATATTTAATTTGCTGAAGAGCAGAAGAGAACACCAATTGCTCGATTGATAAAATAGCTAGACCAGTTAATCTTTCTTGGGACATGGTCGATCTGAGATATGACTTACAAGGAAGGCTTACTTACTGTAAAAACGCTGAACTTATTAAATCCTTACAGGTTTGTAGAGAATGTTATTGCGATTCTAACGGTGTATATAACTTGTCCGAGAAACTTGCAGAACCGAAGTTATGAGCCTTCGAAATTGATGAAAAATAACAAATCGATACCACGAAATTTCCATCGATACATCGAAAATACAGTTAAATTCGTTCCGGAGATTCCTATTGGCTGATGGGCGTTGGCCTGATAGCCAATGGCATGGCCTCTCCCATCAGTCAATAGGAATCTTCAAACGAATTTCATCGTATTTTCGAAGATTTTCAATTACCCACGAGTTTTCAATGAAAGATGTTGTAAATAACGATTCAATTTGTTGGAAATGCTGTTCAAAGGTCAATTAATCGTCTAGTGTAGTGGTTTATTAGAGTGAATCAAGACGAGTGAAAGTTTTGAACAGATTTAGGCGCTGTTTCTTGCACAAAAAATACGATGAAATTCGTTCCGAAGATTGCTATTGGCTGATGGGAGAGGCCATGCCATTGGCTATCAGGCCAACGCCCATCAGCCAATAGGAATCTTCGGAACGAATCTCACCGAATTTATCGATGTATCGATGTACATTTGGTAGTATCGTTTAGACACTTTTGTCACCATTTTGAATGTTCGTAGCTTCGGCTCACGAAGTTTCTCGTTCAAGTTCTATACACCGTTGGAATCAGCATTAAATTCTCTACAAACCAGCAAAGATCCACCAAGTTCAGCTGTTGACAGTGAGCATAGTTTCCTTGTTAGCAGTATATCCATTGCTTCAGCCATTTTCATCTTCAACAAATGTGCTCTGTTCATGCAACTTGCATCATCAGTGGCATTTTCGCCGGCCATCCTTTTCTTGCCCACCAGCCTTCCTTCAACAAATGTTGAAGGTACTACTCCAATTTCACCGCAAAAGATCTCTGCGCAGCGAAGAGCTTTTTCAAATCCATTTTCTCTCATGTTTTGCAATGTTTCAAGAAGTCCTTTCAAGTGCTGGGCAGAATCTCCAATCGATGCAGATTTGCCTAATAGCATTATTTTTACTGTTATAGTTTTTATGGTATCATTGAAATATTAAAGACCAGATTGTGATACTTGCCTTGAACAATTTTGTTAACAACATTTATTTGTTGTGGAATGGTATTCCACCAATTTACCAGGATCACAAATTCAAATTCTGTTATTTGTCTTGACAGAATAGTTGCCTCTGAGGACACCTCGGGAAGATAGGTTTCAATACTTAGCTGACGTAGTGCATCATATACACCGAAACATTGATTGCATTCAAATTACCACGAAGTTAAAACTGGCTCATTGCAAAAAGTGTTGATAATTCGAAAGACCTTTAAGCTGATCAGATAAAGCTCCAACTGCATCGGCTTTAGCTGACCATCTTGTCTCACTGGTTGCTTTTATTGAAATCCTGACATGGAGACGTCAAATAGCCCATCGATAGGCTGAAGCTGAGAAGAAGTTGTAGACTCTTTGAACTAGTCCAAAGCATGATTTCATTTTGGCATTCGCTGAGGCAGAGTGAACTCCTGCTAGGTTGAGACTATGGGCGACACAAGGGGTGTATCTGGCGAGAGGGTTCACGTTGATTATCCTAGCTTGCACACCTTTTTTCTTTCCTTTCATGTTGGCACCATTGGCATAACTCTGGCCGCGGCAATCGGTGATGTTTATGCCATCAGTCTGCAACTTCTCCAGGATTTCTTGAGCAAGATACTGGCCTGATTTGCCCTCGGCAATAAGAAAGTCAATGAAGCACTCTTTGATTTCACAGCCATCCTCGCCAGTTACAACAAATCGCAGGATTTGGCTGTGACAAGCCTACCTACGCCGGGTGGTTCAAAGCCCCCGGCGCCCTCGGTCCGCGCACAAAACGGTTGATCCTTGTATACAAACCCTTTTCCGGAACACCTTTGAGTTCCGGAACCTCGGCTCAACACAATTCACAACTCGCTCTCGACAAACGCTGTAAAGGCTTTTATTACGTTAATAATATTACCCTCTGGCGTCTGCTGGAACTCTGCCGATTACCCTAAACTATAGAGTAGATCTTATACTCTGGGTGGAGACCTATACTGCCCTCGGAGCCCTCTTCAGTGGTGCTGATTGCCACAGCGACCACACTCAACGATGAGCCTTGTAGATCTGAGTTCTACTTCCGCTGGTCTCGTTCCAATCTCATGCCTGTGCATGAGGATTGGACGAAACCGCGGGTTCGAACGTTCGAATTTTGTGGTGTGATCTTTCATCACCACTTTTACTCCACCCCTTGGGAGGTGACGATCGGCATTCGACGATTTGGGGGGGGGGTGGGCTCGAACACATTTGTTACATGGCTCATCTGCTCTTAACATCAGATGAAATCTTTGACTTTACTTTATTGCTCAGCGAAGTTATAAATTCATTTTGGATATCAGGAGACAGGTACCGAACTCTGCTGACTGGATTACGAATGTGATTGTTCAGAAGAGTATCATACTTGGCCAGTAAGTGCACCAGATTGAGGAACTTTCCGCACCCTGGAGATCCAATTGTTTCAACACTTCCACGAAAGGCATCATTGTTTTTAGCAAGATAAAGGATAACATCCAATATAATTTTCGAAATACTATGTCGCCACCTCTCTTTCTCAGTCGTATTTTTGTTTTTGAAGTTGATCGTCTACCAAACCACCATGTTTTAGCCCATATTGCAAGTCACACCACTTAGCACAGCAATCTTTATGAGTTGGGTTATTTTCGTGAGAAGGAATACGTTCAGAAAGCTTTTTCCAATTTCGATATCCAAGGCCTGGTTGAGCCGTAGTTGAGGCCAAATAAAATGCATGGAAAGCAAAATATAGCTCCCTTTGAAGCGCTGAAAACCATCCAACGATGTCGAATTTTCTTTCCATTGGGAAGCTTTTTAAAGAACCATTCAGATGTCAAAGAACGACCACCATCCTCAGTGAGCCTTAAGTCTCCGATGTTGTAGTTTGGGCCATGTTCGATCAGGTAAAGTCTTAATTTATCACTTATTTCTGTTGGAAATGTTCCAATATCTGTTGGGTCTAAATCGCTTGGTAAAGAGTCTGCTTCTGTCATGTTGGTCTTGTGCACTGGCTCAGAAACGTCCTCGAACTCGCTTTCCATTGCTGTATGCTGATCATCACACTGCCGAGATTGTTCCACATTTGAGGGAAGATCAATGCAATCTTCAGAAAGATCAATATCAGTAGCAGGACTGATGGACTCAGTCAGATTCTTAACTACATGGGGTTCGTCACTTTGAACGCTAGTCGCAGGATTATCCTTATTGAGCCAACTCTTCATTTTTTTTCGATGATCCAAGGTTTGCTTCTGTTTTTTTTCTTGGCAGCACGACGCTTTGAAGAACCTGAAGCATATTTTCTTGGGACACCAAACATGATGAATTTTGATGCACTGCAATTATCAGGAATACGGAATACCAGTCTGCTTTGATCACATTACCATGCACAATACAAACACACACAAAGGCACATTTGCATTGGCGCTTTTGCCAGCGGCTGTCTACTACCTGCTATTATACAATCTGCATATTGGCTGGCCCTTAACGACTTGCAACCAGACTAGTTCGGCCATTTGAAATTTCATGGTCGTAAAAACTGATTATATCTATTCTTTTATATCACCAATTTCTGTGTTCTCAATTACCAGATCGATAAAATAAAACAAACCTCTTACTTACCTGGTTCAAATTCACCAATTTCCAATTAGGCTTAACCCTGAAAAGGTGCGGCATCGATTACGCAACACACGTGCACAACAATTCAATGACATTAATTTTGGTATTTATCCTTCAGTCAACAACGTGAAACTGCCGAACATGTTCTACAATGTCGGGTCTTTTTGACCCAACCCATTATTTGCGCGGAAATTGTCATTTTCAACATTTTAGGGAACATTGAACTATGATTTCTCTATACTCTTTTATTGGCTTTTTAGATGTAATAAAGAACATTTGCTAAAATAGAAAATGTAACTAAATGACTAGGTCAACAGAAGTAAAGCCTAGGTATTATGAGATTAAGTAGGTTAAAATATTTTAGTTTTCTTTTTCTTGTTCACATCTAAAGCACAGCCTTTTCGTTTTCTCATGTTGCCTACAAATTGGCAAGGCACAGATCTCGCAGGAATTGAATGTTTTTCTGTCGCTCGAGCAAAGATAGCATCTCTTTCTGGCTCCTGGTTGTCCCCGTTGAGTGGGGAGATGGGTAGATTCTGCTGGCTCTGGAATCCCTAGAATGGCTCTTATATCTGCTCGTAGATTTCTGGGTAGCCTTGTGTTGGTCACTCTCATTTCCATGAAGGGTTTCGCCAATGAAAGAGCCAGTGATTTCAAAAAGTTGGATCGGCTGACTTGTGTCTCTGCGTTGTTATTGAGCCTATGCAGTACGAAAGCGTTAATTCCAGCAGCATCCAGTACCCCATAGAAATAGCGCATTGGCCATCTTCTAGAACCTCTTTTCGTTGAATAGCTGTGACACAACTTGTCAAAAACATCAACTCCACCTTTTGAGGAGTTATAAAATTCAACAATATCAGGTTTTTGCGTGTCTGGGTTCTCAGTTCCAGTATCGTGCGTCGACGATAGTAAAATAACG
>WWPM01023669.1:0-13837 GCA_023279145.1 Glomeris maerens
CCGTTTTTATTTATTTTGTGAACTCCAGGTTGAGATTTATCTAGAGCAGAGGCAATTTCTTGTATATTGTAGCTTTTTGAGCCTTTCTGTTCCAAATCTTTATCACTGAGTAAACTACTTGTAGTTAGGCATTGCACCTCTAATAAAAACTGCAATTCGCAATGCATGAGGACCAAGAAAATTAGCAGACAACAGAAATTGAATGAAATTGGCAGTGAAATTAATGCATTTGAACACTCCACTATACAGTATTGGCTACTCTCGGATCAATTGGGAATAATAATGACATTGTATGTCAATTCTATACGTACTTTATATGGAAACCTGTGTTTTTGTTTTCTATATATTAATAACTGAAATAAATATGTTCCAAATGGTGCAAAAATTTGACCATACATCATTCGTAAACCCTTTTGTATTACAGTATATTCAATTGCCGAAATTATTGAGACAATATAAGTGCATTTCATTCAAAACGTTGATGGTTCTATACAGACTGAATACTCTCAATGTGCTGTTCGTTATTTTGAATAGGTTGTTTTGCATACTTGTATTGCTAAATAAGAATTTGTTGACATGTTTTTTGGGATGTTTTTCAGCTTTTATGTAGCATGTTTTATTAACTTGAAAGCATGTCTTTAGAGTCTAGTCAAAAACTGTATTTTAACAATTAAAACATAAACACCAGATGGAGCTGTGTCACTATGCGGGTGTTCATAATTAACATCTAATATATGAAGTATGATGGCGGTGAACGTGTTAAGTTCGGTATTTATAGCAGTACAGCAAAAAATGTTGCAAAAAGAAATGCAGATAACTAGACTGAGATAGTATTTTGCATCTGTAATAAATTCCAGACACGAAGCTATTTAGTATATGTGACCTTTGTAAATCTCCTTGGCAATATGCTGGAAGCACAATTTGCATCTAAATTTTTTTCATTTTGTAAATTGCGGTTTTAATTTAGAAGTAAATGTAAATGATCTGTTTTTTCTTTCAGGAATACATTTGTAAAAATGCAGGGCATGCAAATCAACATTATGCTTTTTACAGCATGGTTTTTATCGCAATGGTTTAATTCGTTTATTTGAACCAAGGTTGGAAAGTTCGAATCGAAACTTTCACTTTGGCTCTCAAAAGAACTTGCATTTGAACAGTGGGTGCATTCAACAATCTTAGCAATCTTAATGAATTGCGATTTGCAATCAAAATTGCGTTCATCAATGGTGATTGCAAGAAACTTTATCAAAAATGATCGTTGTGCAATGACCATTTCATCAAATGGGCTAAATAAAAATGGCGGCTTCCTGGTTTGCCCATTAGAGACCGCCATTGTTGGAGTAAAAGGAAGAGTTATGGGCGTGGCGTTCTAAAATTCATCACCTCATTGGTCATTGTATGGCAGTAAGGGTTTGGAAGACAAAATGGCAGCAAGACCTGTTTTTTTTAGCAAAGGCGTTTCCATTTACAATTTTTTTTATGAAAAATATGAAAGAAATGGACATTTAGCATTCTGCTGGTGCCCTCAGACCCTAAGATGTTCTTAAGGCCACAATGAGTAAAGACGAAGATGTTTATGTCGCTGTCTTTTAAAAGTCCAATAAATGAAAATGAATGCAATTGTGCTGTTGTATCGCGAGGGATTATGAACTTGTTGCCAGGCAACAGGATGAGTTTTAGTTTACGAGGGTTGTAGGCGGGCGCACGGGCGGACGAATGTCGCAGCAGATTTCGTCCCGCCCTGGGCTAAAATACTGGCTCTACAGTAGTATGGCATTCGATGCCCGAGGGCGTGACGCCATTTTCCACACTCCCTCATCCATCCATCCCCACTGAGCGTTGTTTCCCCAGTTTTTCCAGCGTTGTTTGGGTGGTAAAAAAAATGTCAGATAATGACGACGCCCTCGCATGCGTATTTTACCTTGCAGTATATAATTGTGATTACAAATTTCTCTGCCGCCATTTGTTTATTATTGAGTAAATGGATAGAGGGCACGTGCTGTTGATTCACTATCATTGATCTTGATGCTGCTCACTCCGTTCATATCAACGGAAACTATTGTGGAAAGCACGCTTGGAAGTTTAGTTGCTAGGGAAAAATGGGTCGTTGTTTATTTATACGTTGTTTGCCAAGCAGTGCAGATGAATTAGCAAACGGATGGCAAAACGGTGCGATAGTAAAGCAAGTTTTTGCTCTTTGCAGCACAATTGAGGGCGAAAGTGAAAGGGATTCATCGAGGTCAGTCCAGCCATGGCTAAAATAAATCCAGACCCACCTTCTGCCCCGATTGCGTATCTATCTATTACGAAAATTGCGAAATAATTACAATTGAGAAAAAAGCGAAAGGAGAGGAAAGCAAGAAAAGAAAGTGATCGTGCCTAGGTGACAGGCGTGGCTTACGGAAGGCACGCCTCCGCCCACACCCGTGGACTCTCCCTCCCAGCCAATCAATATTGGGCGTCGCCGCAGGCGACGTCATCGGGTGCAGCGCGCTTCGTGGGGGCGGCGACGGGTGGGAAGATAGGCGGTCGGAGCGCCGCCGGCGTTGCAAGCTCTCTCACATCTACCCTAAACCACCCTAGCACTTGAGCATAGACTTGAGCAGAACACGTTGCCTCGAATTGGTGCTTCAACGACGCTCCGTCTTGCGAGAAGAGAATCCAGGCCCTGGCAGTCTGTTTCGCCGCAGGGTCGTGATTAACCCAAAGCTGGCTTGCAGGCTTTTTCCCGTAGTCATCGGCAGAAAGAGAGAAAACCTCTAGCTAGCAGCACGGAAACTGGAGGCAAATTATTTTGCGCAATGCCATGTAGGTCTATGTAGTGCAGACAAGCAGAGCTCAGTTTGGGTGCTGTCTGTTGAGTATCGTGGTCGCCGCTGGATATCCCATGTTTCGCCATAGTAATAACAATCAGTGATACTACTTGAAGATGTTGGTGACTTGTCAGCTGTAATAATCGGCGATCGATCATCGGTACGAGAGTTGAAGAAGTGTCTCCGAGGTGGGCGCATTGCGAAGGTACAGTTCAGTTAGAATCTCGCGTGATTCCTTGTAAAAAGGGCATAAGTGCTTGCGGCTTCAAGGTCCACTTGCGTTTTTTTTTTATTGTTGGCTAGAATTCATTGGTTTTTGCTGCTGCCAAAATATTTATTAATTATGAAAAGGTGGGTGTGTGATGTCAATGCAATAACAAAGGAATCTTTTGCGTAGTGTCAAGTTTCGTTATGCTGGTGTGTAATAACGATGTATTTAAAAAGAAAAACAGCGGGAAACTACACTATATGGGTAACAAGGGGTCATTCGTGAATTATGTATGTCGTTCGTTTGATGCTTGAAAATTATGGTATTAAGTCAATTTTACTTGTTTGTGATTGAAGTACAGATTATAAAATAAGCTGGAAAATAATATCTAGGAAGTCTTGAGTGTTTGAAATTAATTATTTTTTTTTCAAAACCCATGGTGAATTCTACTTTTCTGCGGTTTGTTGCGTGCGCATATGAGGGTGTTTCTTTTAAATTTCATAAGTTTGAGATTAAACTTGAGCCGGTAGTAGGTGGGTTTATAACCAGAAAAAATAAGAACTTTCCAATTAGGTTTTCCTAATTGCGCATTACTTTTCTATGACGCATAAATTATTTAAAAAAAACGGTGATTTATGAAGAATCCTGTAAATATCCATACAGCATCGCCACGTTCACCAAGGAAACACGAGTAATCTTGTTTTTGTGTAACATTTTTACTTGTGCAATATCTCGAATTATGTTTTTTTTTAATTTTTACGCGAGTAGACTTGTGCGCGAAGCTTTCGTGACGTCACAGGGAGCCGTGTACCAATGCCGCACGCATGTCATTCGATACGTGCCACACTGATGCGTGCGTGACGTCACATCGCAAAGTATCACGCTTGTTGCCTTAATTCAGTGTTGTGGCGCGGTAAATATGAAATGGCGCGAGTTGTTATTAAAACATGTCCTTGTTGGACAAAGTGGGTTTTTAGCAAGTCGTGCTGGCGACGGGGAAGGAAAATGCTGACAGAGAAATAAATATGTGGCGCGTGTTGCGCTCGTACAGGAATGTCGTAAACCTCGTATCTGGTGTTGGGTATGACCTTTGGAAGAGCGCCGTAGGCGCTTTGCGAGATGGGCACGAATTGGAGATTGCGATAGAGGCTACAGCGCTTTTATCCGCGGGCGTTGCGTAGCCTCGATGATGACCGTCTTGTGATCTTGAGGGCGCTGCTGCAGGCGTTTGGCGGGGCAGTTTATCGTTTTCGCAGGGGTCATGCAGCTGTTGCGGGGAAGTTGGATGAAGTGGGGGGGAGGGTTCAGAAGTCACGTGACACGTGGGATCTAACGGGTTTCAGGGTGCAGTCAGACCTCGTTTGATTGGAAACTTGAAAATAAGGCCAAATGTCATCACAAGTGGGTTTTTGGCTATTTTTACCGGTTTTATGGCGAAATGTAGACCGGAAGTCGTTGTTTTCAGTCTGTTTCAAAAGCGTGTATTTGTTTACGAAAAAAAAAGAGAAGACGTTATCGGTGACTGCTATGGAGAAAGTTGAATTGGGATATAAATTATGGCAGGTGCCAATTTCATTTAAAATTTTTAGATTGACATGAATAACGGAAGTCCCCTGCTTCGATCAGGGGGCGTTTATTAATTACTTTAGCGCAGATGCAAATAAGTTTTGCTTTTTTTGAACCCAGGGGTTAATAAAATTGATGAGAAATTTAAAACGAAGGAAAATGTGACATATTTTTATAAGTTCAATTGCAATTTTTTTTGCAAAAAGTAAGCATGTTAAATGCAGAATTTTGGTTTTGATTTTTGGAAGATCAAACGTCAGAATATGGACTAATTTGTTTTTGCTAGCAGCTGGAAAAATATATACATTGAAGATGATAGAAGACATAGTTGATGAATGTCCCCTTTGTCCCATTGCTATTTATAAGACTGGGTTTTTTGTGACTGTTTTGATGGAAAAAGGCGTTGGCTGCATGATGTATATGTAAAATGCAGTGGTATAGACTTGTTGGAACAGCTTGTAAATTTGAGTATTTTTCGTTGTGGCTGCCGGCCAAATGTATAGGCTAGTGTTGAAAGGGTTTTAGGTATTTGACGCTCCTTTCCAGCGGTGCACCACAAAAGACCAGGTTTTTGCCGGATTTTTTTCAGCAAACACTTGCAATGGGGCATCGGCCTCTACAGCCAACTTCTCTCCATACCCTATAACCTTGTTTTATGAAATGTGTAAACACTGCTGTCTTCCCTGTTGCGCACTGTTTATAATGAGACAAATGAGGTTTTGAATTTGTTTCCGTCAAACATTTAATTATCCCCTCACTATTTATTAGCTTCAAAAAGAGGAAAATCATTAGACGCTACATAATACGGAATTAATAATAAATTACACTACATTATTCGTTCAATTTTGTGAGATTTCTCATATTGGACAGGTGTTTGTATAGACCAAATCGCAAACCTGGAGCTCATAGTAAATGTTGATTTTGAAATAAATAATAAGTCTACTTTTTGCAAAAACCAATTCGAAGTGACGGGGAGTATTTCAAATAAAGGAGTGGTCACTTAAACTCGCACCTGTTGGTCATCCACCAACCCTTCATTGTGAATTTCGTACGAATGTGGTCCCCAAGGTGTTTTCTTTCAGTGGTCCAGTGATACTTTCTTCGAGTAGGGCACTGTAATGACGAAAATGTTGTGATATTCCACTGATATAGAAGATTAGGATATATACACTAATGCATAAATGGCTATGTATAATCGGACTTTTGGATTCATTGGAGTTATTTGATTTTGGTGGACCTGCAGAGAAAACTGGGCGAGGTTGTTATTGCAGCGGCTCCGCTGGAGGGCGCTGCAGAAAGAAGGGAAAGGCCGAGGAAAGCCCCCAAGTCATCGGTGCTGAAGACTTGCCGTGCTTCACCTGCACCTGCACCTGCGCATTTACCTTCACCTTGCCAGTCACCATCACCATCACTTTCGCCATCTGCATCGGAAGCGTCCAGGCGTGCCATGGCAGGCGTGCCTTGTCGTCAGGCCAGTGGCAAGTCTTCGGCCCTAAGCCCTAACTCGGCCACACCGATGACCGGCCTCTTTTCGCCGTGTAAGTGCACGCGAGTCGCCGCAGAGAAACCTGGCCCGGATCCCTACAAATTTCAAGCGCGTTTATTTCAGTTAAATTGGCCTTTTTTTGTTTGTTTGTTATTTATTTATTTTGCATGTGTTTTTCTTTTTCTTTTGAATATTTGTTGGGACCGCAGGTGAGTCAAGGGGCACCATGGCCATGTCCGGTGGGTCGGGGGCAGCCGCTGATGGGTTCAATCATAAAATGACAGGCATTCCATGCGTGGCGGCGGCTTCCAGGTACACTGCACCCGTGCACATCGATGTTGGAGGTACCATCTACACCTCGTCGTTGGAAACCCTCACCAAGTGAGCGACTTTCTCTTATTGTCCTTTTTTTTAGACGGTGACACTAACTTCAATTCAATCATTCTTTGCAGGTTGATCTTACAATGTACAGAATAAGATCGTGAGTTTTGGCGAACAGGAACTATACCGATTGATTGGGGGAGAAATAATGTCCAATGTTCGGATCCATATTCAAAATTAATTGACTATTATATGTATTTCAAGACACCCGAAGCAAAGTCCCGATTTTATTTCCACAGCCGTTATTTTATTAGGCACTTGTCGTTATTAAACAATAAAGCCAAAAGACATTTGGGTGTCTTATGATGCGTGTGTACTGTAACAATGAACTTTGCAAACGCATTTCGACGAAGTCCATCGCCAAACGTTACGATCTCATCCCGTCACATTCTCTGAAACGCATTGCGATGGAAATAAACTGAAAGTAATCGTATTTGTCCTTGTCTCTATCTTTGTACTACAAGGTGTTCCGAGTCTCGGCTAGCCAAGATGTTCAATGGCAGCATCCCGATCGTGTTGGACTCGCTGAAGCAACACTACTTCATCGACCGCGACGGCAAGATGTTCCGCCACATCCTCAACTTTCTTCGCACTGGCCGGGTGTGCCTGCCCGAGGATTTCTCCGAGACGGACCTTCTCCTCGAAGAAGCCAGATTCTACGACATCCACACGCTCGTGAAGGTGCTCGAGGGTTCGGGCCACCGGCACCGGCAACGGGTTTGCACCACCGGCACTTCGAACCTTAACAACGGTAACAGCGGTTCCGCTTCCACATCCAGCAGTGGCAGACACAGGCAGCAGGACTTGGACCAGAAGATGGAAGAAGTACATGACGTTTGCAGGACAACCGGCTCCTCCCGCAAAAGGTCGTCTCCTTCGTACGGTAATGCGGCCGAAGCTTCGGAAGCGGCTGGCTTCCAGTGCGTGGCGTTGCACGTAAGCCCGGACTTGGGTGAGAGGGTGATGCTTAGCGGTGAGAGACCTTTGGTTGAGGAAATGTTCCCTGAGATTGGACAGGCTCTGATGGACGCTCGCAGCGGCGTGGCGTGGAATCAGGACGCGCGCCACATTATAAGGTTTCCTCTCAATGGTTACTGCAAATTGAACTCGTTACAGGCCATCGCTAGACTTCTGAATCACGGTTTCCGGATCGTGGCTTCGAGTGGCGGAGGCGTTGAAGGCCAACAATTCAGCGAGTACTTGTTCATTCGCAAAGCCTCGAATCTCTAGTAGTCGTGTCGCTTTTGGTTTGTATGCTGTGGCTGTACCCAACAAAACTGTACGTGTGGTACGTGCGTTTCGAGGTTTGGCTAAATGCGTACATGTGTTTCCGTTTCTCTACCGGGTGTATTAACGTAAGAATTGAAATTATGATCATGAAATTTTAAGTGTTGAAAATATGATTTTGCATGTATTTTACGATTTATACTTTATGCTGGTTGTTTTTGTAAATTTATTTCTTACATTTTTGGAAACAATCACAAGTATATAGTCACATGTAACTTCATACAATTGCGAGAATATTGACATTATTTAAAATGTTGTCATATTTGCTTCTGGAAAACTAAATTTAAAACAAGCATAATGTCTTATCAACACTGAGTTTAGTCTCGATCATTATTTTTCAAACACTTAAATTGTTCTGTGAATCGATTTTTTTTATTCAAAGCTGTTCATATGGTTCATATGTGATCTGACCTGTGGTACAAGTCCCTAATGATGAATGTGTTTTTTTAAGTTTTAAACTGTGAGCCTCAATTGGAACAAACTTGAAGTATATATGAGAGTGAATTATTATGAATGCCAAAAGTTGTCAAGCTGTTATTATTATGTCCGAGCTTTTTTTTGGGAGCACCGTGGGAACTGTGCACAATGAATCAGTAATAAGATGTGAAATATTTTTGCCGTCGCCAATGCTCTTTCCAAGTATCTAGTGATAATTGCCACACAATGGTTACATGATTTCATATTATATTACGAATTATTTTTATGGAGCTTGGGATTTCGGAGGCTTACAGGATCTCAATTATTATATTATATACAGAAAATACGATGATGGAAGTTGCCAACGAGTGTATTTTCTCATGGGAAAGATGTTGTAAAGATATTCTGTATGTGTTTGTTATTTTTCTTATTTCCTTCGTATCGCGTTTTCAAATTTCTTCAGGTTTTCAGTGCAGCGGAGTGACGTCACAAGTCGGCCATTTTAGAACACATTGCATCCGGTTCAGTTCAGTTCAATTAGTCATTTTTAGTGTAGAAGAACGGTCGGAAGAGTTAAATACACATCATCCAAACTGCAGTAATGTTTATCTTCTACAAAAGTAAGTCTATTTTTCGGATTAATTTGGTAGTTTTATAAATGTTCAGTTGAATGATAAAACGACGTTATGATAAGTATTTAGTTCTGTTGGTAAATTTTTGAATGTTATAAATATTACCATGGTCCATGATATTACTATCACTAAATCACGTGGTGCGATGTTTCAAGACTATTCCGTTGAGCGGTATTTCAAAGTGTTATCAAAAAAGATTGTTTTCAGACCAAATCGGGTGAAAATTGATTTACGCCTATACAAGTGTAAACGCAATGGGAAATGAGAGCCAAAAGGGCGTAAGTTAGATTGAAAAAATATAGCGCCCTTTCTTCGAAACTCGAGGCTTCAAACTAAATTGCCGAAATCCGAAGTATTCTAATTAGAAGATACACGCAACTGAGGGAATATCGTTGCATTGTACATTTTAATGGAAGAAACATTTATTTGAGGGGTTACCAGGCGAAAATAATTAACCAATCTGTTATAAATGTCATATTTATAATTAGGCTTAGTTGCATAGCAAAAGATTGGAGATTCTCCTTCTGATTTCCGGCACCAGATGGCGTTTCGAACGAACAAAGCAGCAAGCGGTGTACGAAACCTGTGTGACCTTTGAAACGTGAACCCGATCCGCGCAAACTCTGATTGATTTGCATATTAGACATTTTCTATGAAATATTTCCCAATATTGGTCAATTTTATTTCAGTTTTTGTTATAAATCGCCATATTTATTTTGGAATTAAACCAAAACGCAGCAAGCTTCATCTTTTGGGCATTTTCCTGGAACTCTTCCTGAACCACATTTATCAGTTAATTTTCGACACATGTCTTTGCAAGGCAAACTAGCATTGTAATGATTCCAAACTGTAAAACAAACACAATAATTAATTATAAATTTGAAATATAACTATTTTAGTCAATTTGTAAAGATTCTGTATATAGAAATTTTACTTAATTACCTTGCAAGCAGCAAACATATTTGCCAATAGGACTTTGATCTTTGCACCCAGTTCTTGTTTCCAATTCAGCATTGAAAATGTCACATGCTGATTTAAGTCGACAATAACCTCCAACTTCCAAGCATGGGTAATCTACTTCACCTGAAGTAGGTTGATCTGAAATTCATTCACATTATTTTGGTAAGCAAGACCTGGATACATTTTCCCTCCAAAAAAAAATTGTATTTGTTTCAATATTGAGGTCATACGTATGCATATACTTACTGACAGAAGTGTAATTGTTTTCAGAACAAACGCCAATGTTAGAATACAGAAATATCAAAGTTACGGACAGGAGAATTTGTCTTGAAGTTTTCTCCATTGTTGTTGAGCAGCAAATGAGTCTGTTATGGTGATGTTGAGTGCGAAATTTGTGCTAAATGAGAATGTTCTGTTGCTGCACGTGGTATATATGTCAACCGCAAATTTCACACAACACAGTCATATTTGTCAGGACAGCCCCTTTTGTATTTACTCTGAGCAAATTACGAACACGTGAAAGTACGTAGTGGAAATAATTAAACGTACTTGATATGACAGTGATGATGTCATTGGAACTTCTACAAATGCAACAGGAACAGCTAGGGTTCATACAACTGAACACCTATAAATGCTCATGGAATAAATCAAAGTATAGTGACAAAACCTGTCTTTATTCTTAACAAATATTGCTGTTTTGTTATTATAAAGCCTGACAAGTTTGGTATTCATTTTATATATTTTACACAGATATAACTGCTAATTTCTATTGTAATATACTACTTTCTCAAGCTTATATGCTGTATATTTCTTGGAAATGGTATGATCAACGTGCACTATAGTTGTAGTTTACCAGCTATAGCAGTAGTGTTGATCATATGACAAACAGGATTTTCAACATTGACAGACAATCAACCACTTGTTTCAATATAGACAATGACAGTCGAGAGGTGAAACATGGTTGTGTAATGTCAAATGTTGATTATATACGTAGCTAGAGAGAGAGGATTTGCTTTGGCATGTGGCTATTCCTGTTTTTCGAGTTGAAGTAATTATAGAAAATAGAAACAGGAAAAACCGATTTCACAGCAGTTCATGGAAAAAAACAGCAAATTGACACTAAATGTATTCCGGTTAATCGAGTCAACATATTTTTCATTTGTTATCATGAACACAAATACAAATTGTGAAAATAACAGACAGGATTTGGTTTGTTTATTCGGGGCAGGAGTCAATTAATTCCCTTCAATTGTATAATGTGAATTTTGCCTTATTAGGATAACTATATAGTAATTCGCGTAGTTTCTAATTTCGCACACTTAAACTACCAAAACACAGCAATATTCATTGGCTCCTTCACATTTCCCTGGAACTCTGTCTGATCCACATACTTCACTTGTGCACATTTCCAAACATGGTTCACTCGCTTTATAACGTCCATCTATATATAATTAAAGAGAAAATAAAGTTGTCATAAAGAAAAGAATACATAATTGATAAATGTATATGTGAACTCACATTCTAAGCAACACTTATAATTTGCTTTGGAATCTTTGGGAGAACAGCTGTCGGCCGCTCCAATAATTCCAGCAGGAATTCCTTTATATTTGTCGCAGTAATCGTTTGCTCCTGTATAAGACACTAATCTGCAGTAACCACCATCAGCAATGCATTCAGGGTCTTTCTCTCCCCAAACTCCTATAAATACGCAATTTTGTTTAAACAATTAAAAAGATATAATAATGCGCAAAATAGATTGAATTCTATGTACTCACTAAGTTTCAGTGCTGATGACGAATTACAAAGCAATGTAAAGGTCAGTAATAGTGCGAAAATGGTGATTTTTGATGCCATATTGAATAAAATCAAGAGTGGAATGAAAATATAATGTTGTACATATGCAACTGCGCGATTTCCACGTAATATATACACATGTAGTGCGTGACGTACTGGTGAAAATCCGGTTTTAAACAATAGCCATTCAGATAAATAGTATCTCGCAATGTTTGTTTTTTAGTAGTCGTTAAACATATTTTCACGGCCACAGCCAGTCTTAATAATGATGCCATTTTTGATAATGATATGCTATTTTGCTACATGTGGGAATGAAAATATACGGTCGCCTACATTATTTTATGCGGTTTTAAATAATAGAAAATTATGTAGACAAATGGCTACAAGGACGTTAAAGTGAATAACCAGGAAATTTATGTATTTTTAAATTTCCTACAGCTGTTATAATTTTAAATACCGAGAAAACTTTTTTAAATTTGTAAGCTTCATATTTTTATACAATCAGAATAAAATTAGACCTGCAATCGATTGACAGGATATGAATAACAGTACATGATAACAATACGTTCCAATTTAAAAAATGTACGTATAAATTTGGAAATACAAAGTTAGAAAACAAAGGGAATAATGAAGTTGTTTTGTTTGCATTGAGGATTAGTCATAAAATCTGTATAATATATAGAATCAATCATTTTGAAAATAACTGACATGTCAGGAGTTGAGAATTTCGCCACAAGATGCCGCTGTAGCGGCCCAATACAATAGTAATATTTATTGACAAAATTCATTTGATTTTAATTTGTCCACTATTAATAAAATCCAATATAAATTGTACAGGGTGGTGCGAAATTATTGATCTCCTCCGTTAATACACTTCCTAAAAAGATACAGAAAAACTGAATAATAAATATATGTATACCATATTGCAGAGAATTCATTTCTGTGTAGGAATGTGAAAATTAATTGCAAATTGCTTTCCATAAACACTTCATTGACGAAGAAGCATAATCGAAACTCATTTTTGACAGCTGAAAATTTGCAAAAATTGCGATTTTTATTTTTTTGGTGTTTTTGTTTATGCTTTTTAGGTTAACTTACTTTCAGTCAACGGTTCTCACGTCTTGTAACTGAAGCGCTGCATTGCCAAATATTTAACCCATCTATGCAGAATTGAATTAGTATCTACGTATATACAAGATGGTATATTCAGTTTTTCTGTATCTTTTTGGGAAGTGTATAAACGGAGGGGGTCAATCATTTCGCACCACCCTGTACTCGTGATTCCACAATTAAAGTTTACGAGTGGTAAAGATATAAATTGGCACCTTTTGTAGTATTCGGAGTTGGAATAATAAAAGAAAGATAATTTGCTATGATATGTAAACTTGTGAACATAAATGGAGTGATATATGTTTTATTTGCACAACAACACAGAGCATTTCGTTTTGTGCAGTGCAGTGTTGCATCATTGATTATTATAGCTTTATTATTACTCTATAAGAAAATTCGATAAATAACCCAATAAACATCCACAGCTTTAGAATTGCTACTAGCTCCCATCAATAAGTCATAAAATACAAAACTGATACCGTGAAGTTGAGTTCGCATACTATGTATATACGATTAGGCAGTCATTGCATGTCTGCCATCCAGAAATCGTTATTTTCAGATTCACAATTCTCACTAATTGTAGGGTTCAAATTTAATTGCAGGCATCTTGCGTTTCCATTTTTGTAAGGTGTCCAGGTGAAAGGCAGTTTTATTCCTCCTTCGCCTTCACTGGGAGTTGGGTTACTTTGAAATTACATGATATAGTTTTAGCAAGATACTTGATATTTAATATATAGGAATTGTATTAGAACCGAGAACAACTTACTGAGTGCTTGCAAAATTTGTCCACAAGCTGAGCATAACATCAGACATTTTAGAATCATCTTCGTTGAGACTACTCTTGTCTCCAGGGAAAAATGAAGTTGTAAATAGATACTGAACATCATCAACATGAGTGACACCTTAAAAATGGAATTTTGCAACATATGAGGAATTATATTTTTAACAAGAATAATTAAGATACAGTTATTGTTTCTTGCCAAGATCTTCTCCAGGTTTGTTGAGAGCCGCTGAATTAGCACCTCTGTAGGTGAATTTGTAGTGGTAAGTTGGCTGATCTGAAGCGTTTGCAAAATATCTAGCTGTTCTGTCAGTGCACCCAAATGGAATATCGCCAATAATCTGTAGCGCAGTTTTTAATTTGGGAGATAAATATTCAGCAATATGAAATGTTATACACATA
>WWPM01023669.1:13847-27114 GCA_023279145.1 Glomeris maerens
GTCACACGTGGGGCATCAATTCCCTGTGATATTGGTAAAAACGTCAGCATTATAATGAAAACGCTTATTAATGTCATGTTGTATGCTGCTGATCCAATGTTGTACTCTTTCAATTGATGCTTAGTGGTTACACTTGTGGCCTGGGACTTCGGTTTGTCTAACTATATCTGGTTGCTCGCGCCTCCACGCCCCTCCTTTAATCATTTTTTGTACAGGTGGTAGCATGTTGATTTTTAAGTCGCGCGTTCATGCGAGATTTGGCAATTGATTTAAAAAATAGCACATATACGTTATGCAGGCAATTGTTTAACTCTGAATTTATTTCTCCATATCTATCCCACAGTCCTTAGTAATTTACTACATGCACAAGGACGAAATTAACCACGAATTCCCATTTTATCACAATGTCTGAATCTGTATGATTGTCTATGGTTATCATTAAGGAAATCGTTATTTTCAGATGCACATTTCTCACTAATTGTACAATTGAAATTTAATTGTAGGCATCTTGCTTGTCCATTTTTGGTTCAAAGGTTTCCAAAGTGAAAGGCAGTTTTAAATTCCTTCTTCACCTTCACAGAGAGTTGGATTACTACTTTTAAATTAAATGGGACAATTTTATAAAAATGTTACTTGAATATTAGACAAATGTATAGGATTGTAATTAAAAAAATGATGTTCTGTCAGTGCATCCAAATCAAAGGTCGCCCAATTATAATCTGTTGCACATTTAATTGCGGAAATTAATATTCAGCAAATTTACTAATCACAATGAGCCAATCGTCAATTGGGCACAGAAGCTTAAGTGATGTAAAATTTAGCAATTTATTACTTAAAAAAAAAACATTGAAAATCAAATAATACCAGGTGACGTTGTAACCCAAGGTTTTGAGAGTACGTGCACGTTGAACAATATCATCACTACAGTGCGGATTTTAACCTGCAAGCACTTATTTTTTTACTGAACGTTTTATGATCAGGAATCCTACAGAAAAGCGTTGATATTTTTATTTTGGGATTATTTGGACGTGATTTTTGTGCACTTTTTTAGTCGAATTTTAGCACGTAAAGTTGCCCACAAAATGCACGTAAAATCCGCACTCTAATCATCACTGATATTATCATGCAGCTGGCTGAATACATTTTTTCATATTGTGTATGGTTGAAATTGCTTTATTTAGTACGTTTGATAGCAATTTAAGCTTGATTTATAGTTCTGGGTGTTTGGTTTGTCTAACTGTGTGGTTATTTCACAACGCTCGTCCCTGATAGTACAGGTGGCATAACATTATTTGAAACGTCGTGTATTTATACATTTGTCATGTTGCGTTCATTTGAGACTTATGACAATTGACATTTTTAAATATCTCGTGTACGTTATCTAAGTTATTTTTGTAATACTTATTCATTTTTTGATATCCTTTCCACGTACAAAAGTGTACATATTTTACCACATGCACAAGGTCGATATTAACCACGAATTCTTTAATATCCTATCAAAACAACTGAAACTATAACTGTGTGTGATATTGTGTGTTTATTATCAAATGTTTGGACTAAAAAATACATTTCTATCGCATATAGATTGCAAAATCTAAAATGAGTATTTCTCAATTGCAACAACTGAAAAAAAAAGAGTTGTCGATTACAGCGCCATCTGTCACGAATTGGGAAAAAGTTTGCTATAAAAATCACCTTCAGTAGGTGTCGCCCGGCGCGTTTGGTATCGGTGCTGTGTTGTGATACCCCATACTCGTATGTAACGTCCATATACAGTAGAACGTCGTTTATCCGCACTAAATTGGGACCAAGGGTTGTGTGGATTACGATTTTGGCGCATAATTGAACATGCGTTTATTTAATACAGAAAAACACGTACAGTACACACAGAACTGTTTTCAGACCCTTCTTCGCTTTTCTGGCTTTGATATCATAAACAGTCCTCTTTCCGATCTTATAACATGCGACTATACCCCGTACAGACATGGCATTTAGTTGCCAAGTAAGTGGTTAAAGGCCGTTAAGCTTCAGTATCTGTGAACGCACACAATTACGTCATTTACAACTAAGGGGATAGTTGGCAAGTATCTTAGCCGAGTTCAGCAGTGCATTTTGGGATTGGAAAGAAATTGACAGTTCGATATGCTCATCTCTAATCGATAGTTCTCTTCCTGCAGCTTGCTTCAAAATAAAGATATAATAAACAATACAGGTCATTAATAATTGTAATACCTTAAACAAAACCTCCACTATTTCCACTTGCAAAATTATGTTGCGTAACCAAAACATCGTAATAAATTCGTCGAAATCTGACAAATCCGCCATTTTATTGTCAGTAAAAATCACACAAACATGATGTCATAATTGTGAACAGGATACTATGTGTGAACGCGACAACAATTAGCTCCTCAATTATCTTAAAGGGTATTAAGTTAGCGTCTACTAAGTTAATAGACACTAGCGCATGTGTGTACATGGTACGAGGCATGTCCACAAAGTAACGATAATCGATTTATATATTTTTTAAGAGACAATTTATTCAAAATACAATTACTGGATTTTGTTGGTATATATGTAAGCTATTTTCCCACGTAGTTGCTTTCCGCTCTATGCAGGTTTTGAATCTGGAAATTTGTTGATCCAAAAATCAACATGTTCAGATTCACATTCGTCACTTAATGTGGAATTCAAATTCAGGTTGAGACATTTCTGATCTTCAGGTTTGAATTGAGGCCATGTAAATGGCAGTTTGTCTCCATCTTTTGCATCATTTGGTGTTGGGTTCCTGTTAAATCAAAAATTAATAAATAGATCACTCTTGTTAATTATATACCAGTAATTAATACTTACTGGGTTTTAGCGAAATTAGTCCAAAGGGACAACATAATTTCGGACATTTGGACATCATTTCCCGTCTTATTGCTGGGAAATGTCAATGGATTTTCGAATAGATACTGAAGCTCATCTGCATGACTAACCCCTGAAAGTGGTACAATTTGTAAAAAAATTTCTTTACGTATAAATATAGATAATATAGTATACAATATGTTTATAGCATTTTTACCGAGGTCTTCTCCCTCTTCATTTTGTACGAATGAATTCTTTCCCCGATATGAAAATGAATAAACAAAAGTGGGGTTATCTGTGACATTTGCCAAGTATTTAGCTGTTCTCTGAGTGCAACCGAATCCGGAATCTGTGAAAACCTACAAGAAATCATCAATACACTTTATGAATAAGTTTAATTAGCATGTATTTGATGCTGTGGATTTAGCTTAGATAGGTGCAAAATGCCTTACTTTGACAAGAGCTTTGTTGAATTCTGACTTGTCGGTCACATCCACATTTTCAAAGTACATTTTACGAATTTCTTCCACTTTCTCTGGTTCTACCATTTCTCCAGTAATTATTGACAACACCTCTCCCAAATCTTCCTTCAAATAAATTTCCCCTGTTCTTGGATAGCCTTTTCTCTGCACTGGTTATGAAAGCAACAAATTATTACATTCATATTTAAAATAATTAGGAAAAAGTTAGAGACGGGAATAAACTTACTAGTTAAAAACATAGCTCCTTCTTCTGTATTAGTGCCTATGATTACAGGAACACGGTTTATTTTCCCTTCCTTCAACAGGGAAATTGGTTTATCTGCAACTACTTTTCCATCCACATTGGGCCTTTGTATAATGGGTAACATTGGTAAAATCTGGAACAATTATTTCAGAGACTTCTTTATATATTTTCTATTTTAAAACGGTATAACTTGCGAAGTGAAACCTCGAATTCTTTATTCTTCTTCAAAATATCTTGCCAAGATTTCTGTCTTAAGCATTTCATCATTTCTTCTATGGGAGCTGTTGTACAGTTGAGCTTGATCGAGAGAAACCTTGCACATTGTGTTGGGTGAGGGTTAAGTGCCCAATTGCACAATGCTGAACCGCTTTGGGCAATGGCCCCATGAAACAAACCTAATGTAATTGAAAGGACATTGATCAAATATATTTATTTTCAAAGGCATAATATTTATCCACCTGTAGCCAATGGAGATAATAGAAGATGGATGACAGATGCTCCTCCAGCACTTTCTCCAAAAATAGTCACCCTTGATTTGTCGCCCCCGAAGCTTTCAATGTTTTCTTGCACCCATTTCAGTGCAGCAATTTGGTCCAAAAGGCCATTATTTCCTGGAAATCCTTGTTCCGGATAAGCTAAGAATCCTATGATTTGTTTTTCACAATTCCAATTAAAACCAAATAAGTATTCCTGAATTCTTTGCATGTTCAATTTGAAAAAAAAAATAATTACCTATAGCTCCAAGTCTATAATTTACTGTTACTAGAACAATGTCTTTATCCATTAACCTTTGAGGGCCGTAATCTTGGAATGTTCCAGACCCAATGTTAAATCCACCTCCATGGATCCAAACCATGACTGGAAATTTGTCAGTATGCTGTTGAAATTGGATATAATAAATATGACAATTTTATTTCATAAATTATGTCGTCAGTGCATTTTCAAGATAAGTTTAGTTCGCACATTGGGAGTGTAGACATTGACGTATAAGCAATCTTCTTGTCCCTTTATTTCGTTTGTGAACATGTCAGCCTGAGTGCATTGGGGACCATTTGCGATTGAGGTTTTCAATTCTCCATCCCAAGATTCAACAGGTTGTGGTTCCTATATTTAGCAAGAAAATAAATGCATAATACAAATAAATGTGTACTACTTGAATTAATTGTAAAATTTATGGATTTATGTTCACTCGGTCAAATTAATTTTCTTAATTAATGAAATATAATTTCCCCGGTTAAAAATAAGTATTGTCCTTGTTGACAGTAATTGACGTCTATCTTTTAATAGATTTTAATAATTTAATGAATTTGTGATTTTACATACTACATCCATAAATGTTTAACAAAATACCTCGAATCTGAGATCTCCTATTGGTGGTTTTGCATAAGGAATGCCTCCAAAGGCAGAATAATGTCTTCCATTTGTGCTTTTTAAAGTTTCTCCAATTACTTTCCCATTCCTGATAGTCACTGTTGGATTTTCTTGAGCACTTGCTAATATCAGTAAGTTGAAGCAGCAAACGATGGAAATGACTCGGAAAGTCATTTTAGAGATGATGAAGCTCGCAAAGATGCGTATCTGTATTTATAAATACGAGTTAGTAATACATGCTGCAACCAAAATCGACAAACAACTTCCTCCAAAACATTTATTGCGTGTCATTGTTAGTTTTTAGCTAGTTTAAACATGTTGACGGTGAGAATAAAAGTTTTTCCTTTGCATGCACCTGCAAACAAAAATGAGATGCCTGTTTGCTACAAGGTTTAAAAATGAAATTATCTATACCTAATAACAGCAGTCGTTAATTTGAAATACGAATTTCGCGTTTATTTATAACATTCAGTATTCATATAACTAAGGTTACATTTACCGCATTATTCACAATTGGTTTTTCATATTCTGTCAACAGTTTGAACTTAAAAGCAAGCGTTTTTTAATTTTGTTCACTTCGTCATTAAAGTGTTTGATGTTAGCTAATTAGCTTTTCTGTTTATGTATTTGCAGAAATGCCATCTCATTTTGCAAAGTCATTTTTGAACTGCGTACGTCTGATCGGAATTATTTTTAAGGTAAGCTATTAAACCATCATAATTATTTCTTTGGCATCAAACTGAGCCAACTTTAGTCGACGATTTCATGGTTTCTTCTCAAGGTTCAGTCGGTTATATGGAGACCTTGTGTATAGTTGCAGGAAAATAATTTCCATGAAATAATTTATCCAGAATACAAATTTTTTGTACTGGTCTTGTTTCACGAAGTTTCACAAAGTTCCACTAATTCGCTAATTAATTTATTGCTTTTCCGCTCAATGAAAATTATGCATATTTTGAACATACGTATATACGATCAGAATCTGCAAACTGGAGTTCTGAAGTTATCCCTGACTCCACCTGTAAGGAGGGATGGGGAGTGGCTAATTTTATTCACACAGATATCCCCTTTAAAAATATTAACGTTTCATCTTGGTCATTTTTGTGTGCGATGCATATTTTTTGAACTCCTTTAGTTCTCTCAAGTTAAAAAAAAACTAGTATATTTGGCCTGAAATGGAAGTTTACATAGCAACTCGCTTTCCAAGCAACCATACTTTTCCGCAAGTAATATTGAAAAGCCTTTAATAGTTATTAAAAATGTCATTTCTTATTTTAAACAACAAGCCGTACCCAGCCACTAGTTGCTGTGACTCACCATGAAGGCTTTGACGAATTTATAACCTTGAAGTGTGCTAGGGACCTTTCAAAGGTGTAGATGTGCTCCACCTTTGAAAGGTCCTGCACTGGTCGATTAAGGAGACCAAGGAGGGTTGGAAACATTATAGTAGGTTATATGCAGGGCTTGAAACAGTACATGGGAAAATTGGAAATATACTCACGGAGTTAATTCTGCGTTTTACGATGAAATAACTGCTGCGTTGAATGACCCGATGTTATTCAGTGGAATAGAAAATTTGAACGAAGCAGCGAAATTGAAATGAACAACCTTAGTTGGAATGCAACAGGAAATTTGGAACGAAATATCGTTTGTTGCATCCACCAGATGGCGCTATTTTTCTTGGCGATTAAGATTGCACCTATCACAGGTAAGTCAGGTGGGTAATGGGCACCCAATATCACTCAGGGGGTGGTGTGCGGTGCTGTGCCAAAATTTTGTGTAAATCGGTGCAGCAGTTTGGGAGGAGTTGTGCGACAAACCCGAAAAGTGGCTACATTTATATATACAGTAGAACGTCGTTTATCCGCACTAATTGAGACCAAGGGTTGTGCGGATAACGATTTTTGCAGATAATTGAACATGCGTTTATTTAATGCAGAAAAACAATGTACAGAACACAGTTTTACTTCTTTTAGACCCTTCTCTGCTATGTAACATGGATGCATATTTCAAAATGTCTTCTTTTTGGGCTTTGATATTATAAACTTTCCTCTTTCCGATCTTATAACATGTGACTAAGGTGTCAACACTCGCACCTTTATCGAGTCTATTGATAATCTTTACATTATTTCTCGATTCATAAAACATTCCGATTTCACTCAACTTGATCTACTAGTTGAGGACATGGATAATATTGTATATGACCACAGTTTTACTGTTCCGAAAAAACTATACATCAACCATAAGACGATGCATGCACTACAAACTCGACATAAACTGATAAGCGCATGATATAATGCGCTGCGATAAGTGTGTTTTAGGTGTGCGGATGATTGACGTGCGGATAAACGACGTTCTACTGTATATAGATGCAGCAAATTTTTTACCAAGATATTGTAATTTGTTAATATATATACCGGGTGAGTCATAAGTCCGGTTACGGCCTGTTATTCATCTAAATTAATAGTGAAGGAATGGAAAGACATATGACAAGTACTCAGCAGGTTGAGGGCCGCATATCCCCGTTTTTTCTTCATAACTCTTGCACCGATTGTCCGAAATTCACTCAGTTTGTTGCAATGTCTTCACAACACAGCGCGTAACATTTCTCTAATTGATATCGGCCCCCTAGCATCAGTAACAAAAAAGTTAGCCTTTCGATGGCCTTGATAACACCTGCAAAGGTCACCAATGAGGGCAGCGTCAGACGGCCCACAACCTGCTGAGTACTTGTCATATGTCTTTCCATTCCTTCACTATTAATTTAGACGAATAACGGGCCGTGACCGGACTTATGACTCACCCGGTATATATATTTGTGACAATTCAAATTTTGTTTTTGTTTTTGTGCTTCCTATTGAACATGCCAGACTGTGCTATACACGTCATCTAACTAATTACACGATGGCCTACAAGTTTCCAATCGTAACTAGCCATGCATCTATTTTCTAATCGTTCCTGAGATACACTACCATGATACCTGTTTTGCGATGTTGCCAGTTTTCATTTAATTTCCATTCAGAAATAATTATTTTCCGACCTACATGTTTCACTAATTGCAGTAATTTCGGTAGTTGACCATTTAGTATATCATGTGTTCAAATGAACGACTAATTTAATTTGGCTTTCGCTGTATTTTGTAAGGTATGCTTAAGAGATTGCAGTGCAATATGTTTTATTTCATTTAAAAATGGTTTATTTATTGCATAAAAGAAACTTAAACAGAATTTTTAAAATTCGCTCATCCAAAAACCAACGTGTTCAGATTCACATTCGTCAATTATTGTGGAATTCAAATTCAGGCTGATACATTTCTGATCTTCAGGTTTGAATTGGGGCCATGTAAATGGCAGTTTGTCTCCATCTTTTGCATCATTTGGAGTTGGGTTACTATTAAATAAAAAATTAATAAGTAGATCACACTTGTTAATTATATATAACTGTAATTAATACTTACAGGAATTTGGCAAAATTGGTCCAAATGGACAACATAATTTCGGACATTAGGGCATCATTTCCTGTTATTTTGCTGGGAAATGCGAATGGATTCTCAAATAGGTACTGAAGCTCATCTGCATGACCAACCCCTGAAAGTTGCACAATTTGTAGAACAATTCTGAACACATAAATAGATAATGTATACTTTAAATTTTTACCAAGGTCTTCTTCTTCATTTTGTGCCAATGAATTCTTTCCCCGATATGAAAATGAATAAACAAAAGTGGGGTTATCTGTGACATTTGCCAAGTATTTTGCTGTTCTCTGAGTGCAACCGAATCCGGAATCTGTGAAAACCTACAAGAAATAATCAATACACTTTATGGATCATATTATTTGGCATATAGTTGGTGCTGTGGATATAAATTTGAATAAGTGCAGAATACTTTACTTTGACAAGAGCTTTGTTAAATTCTGATTTGTTATTCAGATCCACGTTTTTGAAGTACATTTCACGAATTTTTTCCACTTTCCATGGTTCAATCATTTTTCCTGGAAACAATGACAACACTTCTCCTAAATCTTCTTTCAAATAAATCTCTCCTGTTCTTGGATACCCTTTTCTCAGCACTGATGATTAAATCACCAAAATTACTATGCACTACTGATATTGCAAATAAATTGAAAAATTGGGACAGGAATAACCGTACAAGGTATAAACATTGCCGCTTCCTCTGTATTAGTGCCTATGATTACAGGAACACTGTTCACTTTGCCTTCTTTCAACAGGGAAATTGGTTTATCAGCAACTACTTTTCCATCAACACTAGGTCTTTGAATAATGGGCGTCATTGGGTAAATCTGTTGAAAGATTCCTCAATTTAATTTAAAGGTAAAGTGAGTATATAACTTGCGAAGTGAAACCTCGAATTCTTTATTCTTCTTCAAAATATCTTGCCAAGATTTCTGTCTTAAGCATTTCATCATTTCTTCTATGGGAGCTGTTGTACAGTTGAGTTTGATTGAGAGAAACCTTGCACATTGTTTTGGGTGAGGGTTAAGTGCCCAATCGCACAATGCTGATCCGCTTTGGGCAATGGCCCCATGAAACAAACCTAAACGTAATTGAAAGGGCATTGATCAGATATATTTATTTTCAAAGGCATAATATTTATCTACCTTTAGCCAATGGAGATAATAGGAGATGAATTACTGAAGCTCCTCCAGCACTTTCCCCAAAAATAGTCACCCTTGATTTGTCGCCCCCGAAGCTTTCAATGTTTTCTTGCACCCATTTCAGTGCAGCAATTTGGTCCAAAAGGCCATTATTTCCTGGAAATCCTTGTTCCGGATAAGCTAAGAATCCTATGATTTGTTTTTCACAATTTTAATTAAAACCAAATAAGTATTCCTGAATTCTTTGCATGTTCAATTTGAAAAAAAAATAATTACCTATAGCTCCAAGTCTATAATTTACTGTTACTAGAACAATGTCTTTATCCATTAACCTTTGAGGGCCGTAATCTTGGAATGTTCCAGATCCAGCATTAAATCCACCTCCATGGATCCAAACCATGACTGGGAATTTTTCTTTTTGCTGTTGAAAATTGAGGTAATGAATATAACAATTTTATTTCATTAATTTCAGTCGGCATATGCATTTTCAAGATAAGTTTAGATCGCACATTGGGGGTGTAGACATTGACATGTAAGCAATCTTCTTGTCCCTTTATTTCATTTGTGAACATGTCAGCCTGAGTGCATTGTGAACCGTTTGCAGTTGAGGTTTTCAAATCTCCTTCCCAAGGCTCAACAGGTTGTGGTGCCTATATTTAGTATAATAACATAGATGCACAATACATTTGTTACTTATAATATTTCTGCATTTCTAGTACTTTAACTTATTTTAAATTCATCGATTTTTATTCACTGTTAAATTACAATCGAAATTTAAGGGAATACGTCCATAAATATTAACCATTTTACCTCGAATCTGAGGTCTCCTATTGGTGGTTTTGCATAAGGAATGCCTGCAAATGCGGAATAATCTCTTCCTTTTGTGCTTTTTAAAGTTTCTCCAACTATTTTCCCATTCCTGATAGTCGCTGTTGGATTTTCTTGTGCATTTCCTAAGAATATTAGTAAGTTGAAGAAGCAAACAATGGAAATGTCTCGGAAAGTCATTTTGAAGATGATGAGGCTCGCAAAGATGCAAGTCTGTATTTATATAAGTTTGCAGTAGGTGCTGCACTCAGAATCGACAAACAACTTCCCAAAAAAGAATTATTGCAATGTCATTCTTTGCTTGCAACATGTTGAAGGTGATAATAAACACATTTCCATATCTGCAATTTGTGATGTTTGAAAAGGTACTGTAACTGAGGTTAAATTTAACTCACGAATTATAATTTTCCATATTGTGCAACTTTAAGTTAAGCAAGTGTTTTATATAACTTTGCTCACTTTGTCACAAAACGTTTTGATGTTAGCTAATCAACTTTTCTATTTATGTATTTGCAGAAATGTCATTTCCTATTTAACCCTTCCTCATTGCCTTTTCCATCAGTTCTAATTCCTGAGTGCATTTTTACTTCCTGTTTAGCCCTTTGGTAAATTAGTCCCTTCCTGGTTTTTTTCTCATTTATTGATGCCTTGTTTCAATGCTGAAATTTAATTAATTTGCCTATCCTATTGAATGTGAAGATTTTTGGCTATAGGAATCAAAAGGCACGTTTTATTTTCGAAATGTTTTTGATATTATAGCAACAGGATTTAACATTGTGATGAGGGAAAACCTTGGTTGTTGATAGTGTTAATATGCGCCCCCGATATAGTAAGTTGTTGTTCCTGGAATTATCCATCTTTTCCAAACACAAGTTTGAGGTCAAGGATGCATAATGAAATCTTCTTTATTCATAACTGGTCCCCTGGAGCACAGGGGCGGAGCAACCTCTTGTGCCTGGTGCCACATGCCATCAGAGTCTGATATTACATCAGCACACTAATAAGCTACTCCGCCCTTAAACAGTCCAATTAACCAATTAGAAGGTGGGACATTTCATGCCCAATGTCCTACATTTGAAGGCTACTCCTGTTTGAACATTTATAATTGTGATCGAAATCTTTGAAGGTGCTTATTTTAATCAACAACCCAATGTACAGGGTGTTTTCAAAGTCCGTATACATCTTTGACAATTTATTACAAAGACAAATGGAAAGATGTGTATACATATTGATGCATCAAATGTTGAATGTTGAGATTTAGTGGTCATATTCAGTAAGGGTTTATCGGGTCTGCCTATGGCATCTTTGTTTTTAGCATCGAAATGCATATAATACATAGCCGTGTGTTTGTGGTACTCGTGTACATATTTAGGTATTTTTATGTAAAAGTCGTCCCTGTATAAAGGTTTACACAGAAGTTGTAAAATTTTACATTAAATTCTAGTTAATTGTGTCATTGACTCGGGATTGCTCTGTGAATTTATAGTATAATGTACGCATAGAGAAGAGATCGCAGTACTATATGTTTCTTCCGTAAAATTTTGTTTATTTAATGCATAGAAGGAATTTAGTCCAAATCGGAAAAGTCATTGATCCAAAAACCAACATGCTTAGATTCACAGTCATCAGTTATTGTGGAATTCAAATTCAGGTTGATACATTTCTGATCTTCAGGTTTGAATCGAGGCCATGTAAATGACAGTTTGTCTCCATCTTTTGCATCATTTGGTGTTGGGTTCCTATTAAATCGAAAATTGATAAATAGATGACACTTGTTAATTATATATAACAGTAATTAATACTTACTGGGTTTTGGCAAAATTAGTCCAAAGGGACAACATAATTTCGGACATTTGGACATCATTTCCCGTCAAATTGCTGGGAAATGCGAATACATTGTGGAACAGATACTGAAGCTCTTCTCCATGACCGACACCTACAAATGGCTCAATTTAATAAATTTCTTGGACATTTAATATGCGAAACAATACTGAGCATTTTAATATATAGTATTTTTACCAAGGTCTTCCTCCTCTTCATTTTGTACCATTGAATCTTTCCCGCGATATGAAAATGAATAAACAAAAGTGGGGGTTTCTGTGACATTTGCCAAGTATTTAGCTGTTCTCTGAGTGCAACCGAATACGGAATCTGTGAAAACCTGTAAGAAATAATCAAATAACCTTTGCGAATAAAATTAAATATTATATAAGTTGATGTTGTAGACTTAATTCGAATAGATGCGGAATTCTTTACTTTGACAAGAGCTTTGTTGAATTCGGACTTGCTATTCACATCCACGTTTTCGAAGTACATTTTACGAATTTCTTCCACTTTCTCTGGTTTGATAATTATTCCAGGAAATATTGACAACACCTCTCCTAAATCCTCCTTCAAATAAATTTCTCCTGTTCTTGGATATGCTTTTCTCAGGACTGACAATTAAATCACCAAAATTACTACATTTAATCCGGATAATCGGCGCTCTCTGTAAATGAACTTACTAGCTACATATGTAGCCCCTTCTTCTGTATTAGTGCCTATGATTACAGGAACACTGTTCATTTTTCCTGCCTTCAATAAGGAAATTGGTTTATCGGCAACTACTTTTCCATCAACACTAGGTCTTTGAATAATGGGCAACATTCCATAAATCTGGTAAAATTAATACCGATTTTTCTATATACCGTATTTTCTAATGGTATGACTGGCGAAATGAAACCTCAAATTCTTTATTCTTCTTCAAAATATCTTGCCAAGGTTTCTGTCTTAAGCACTTCATCATTTCTTCTATGGGAGCTGTTGGACAGTTGAGTTTGATTGAGAGAAACCTTGCACATTGTGTTGGGTGAGGGTTAAGTGCCCAATTGCACAATGCTGA
>WWPM01023670.1:0-12134 GCA_023279145.1 Glomeris maerens
TAATTTATGCAATGCAACGATGACGATTCACTATTTTTCACGCGAATTATGATTTTACATATTGCGTGCTGGGCAGGACTTTTCACAGATCAATAATGTGTATACTTCCGCAATTAATTATTAAGTACGATGATAATGTTAATTTTTTTTATTCATGATTTCATATAACAGGAATTCGAACTGTCTATTTTAGACTTTGGTACGTGTTAGGAAGACAAATGTGCGAAAACTACGTCTACAGGGTGGTGCGAAATGATTGCAACTCCCTCCGTTTATACACTTCCCAAAAAGATACAGAAAAACCGAATACACCACCTTGTAGAGAATTCAATTCCGTGTAGGACTGTAGAAATTCATCGCGAAATTCTTTTCCATTCACACTTTATTGGCGAAGAAGCAAAGCCGAAGCTCGTAAATTTGCAAAAAAGTGCGATATTTTGGTGTTTTTGTTTATACTTTTCAGGTTAACTTCATCCCTCTATGCAGAATTGAATTGTCTACAAGTTGGTATGTTCGGTTTTTCTGTATCTTTTATGGGAAGTGTTTAAACGGAGGGGAGCAATCATTTCGCACCACCCTGTATAAGGTTTACGATGCTGAAACTAATTTAAAAATGGGATATTCGCACACACATGTACGAGCCAAACTTGATATTATAAACACAATGCCAATGTCCAAATTACAATTGGACTTGCGCACCAAAAACTTGAAATTCAGATTTTCCAACAAAGGTCTTATCCCTTTTTTCTTTCTAATCACACCTGACACTTTGAATTGAAATAACTGTCACAGACGCACTGAACAATATCATGTGGCAAAATTCTTGTGGTTTTAAATGGGATTTTAGCACGTAGCAATCGGCCATGAACAGTTACGAAAAGGATGAGATAAATGTTGTTTCTCTGACTTAATTTGAAGCACGTGTCCTGAATGCAATTCACTCAGCCCAAGGTCAGTAAAGGGTTAAATATTTGACCACACCTCTCCATCTTCCTCGTCCATAGTTGCGGTTACAGATCTCATTTTATTTTTCACCCAAATTGTTTTCTCTTAATTTTATCGCTGTATCACATCCTCGTGTTATTGACATTAAAACTTAATTATCGAAGTAGGGAAAAAAGAAAGATATAATTAAGACGCCGGTGTCTTAAGACAGGCAACAACTTGTTTGTGTTTTTCGTGTTGGACATTTTTAAATTTTCCCAAGCTGGTGTTTGGAAAAATATATATAGGACAATTGGGATAGGGTTTACCTGGAAATTGTCAAGTGATTGTTTTCAGATTTTACCCGTGTAAGAAAAAGGAAAAAAAGAAATGAGATCCGCAATGTGACCGAAAATTCAAAACAATGAATGTTATTTTTTAAAATTATATATGAATGAAAATCGTGCGCGGAAAGTTGCACGTTTCACGACAACAAAATCATAGTAATAACGAGTAAATTGTACACAAAATATTGTAAGCAGTGACACATATCGCAATTTTCAAACCTGGAAAAAGAAACCAGAACTGAAAAATCATATGTGCGAAATATAGTTTCACTCACTTTGAGACACAATTTGTAATCTATACATCGAGCACAATAATTAGTCTTATTTTATGAAATGTGCACACAGCATGTCCTTTTTTAATGTTTATCGTAATCATAATATGAGACCCATTAAGGTAAACTTGTTGTGAATTTTGCAAACATTGTCCTTATTATTTCATTAAAGGTGACCTGGCAAGGTTTTGTAACATACCCTGAAAATTACACTGTAGAACAATCACCACAAAATAAGGAAACTACTTTTTGGAATTTTTTTTAATAACATTATTTTACGAGATATTTGGAGACAAATCGGAGTAAAGAGTGAAACGTTTGCACATGCTTTCCATACTCCAAGTATGGAAAGCCTACTTGCTCAAACCAGTTTCTGGTTGTAATAACCACCTGGGGCATTTCCAAAGCACAGGTGCACGATCCGCCATTTTCCCGAGCAATTTACTGCTACGGATGGCACCCATACATGTAGAAATTTGGCACTTAGCAGGTGTATCTTCCTATCTACACCTGTAGCAGATTCAACTGCTCGCAGTTTGAAAACGGCTACGCAGAAAAATCTGAAAATTTGCAGGAAGCTTCCACATTATGCGGAATATATTTCCTTCAAATTTCATAAATATTAAAAATGTCTAAAATTGCCATGTCAGGTCACCTTCAATTCTTTTATTTTTCCAATGTTATTATTGCAATTATTTTCAAATAAGGAATGCAATATTTAAAAAAAAATAGAAACAAATGATATGTTAATCTGTTTCCGTAGTTTTATCATTATTCAGTAACTGAATTATTTCCAATTAATTTAATAAAATCTATCAGGATTAATTTGGCTTTGTGTATACTTTGCGTGTGACAAAATGAATCTGCTTATAGCTTATATATATTCAGTATTCGTAGTATGTATCGGGACTTGGAAACAGGTGTAAATTGCGATTTTTTTGCAGAAATACTGTGTAAAATTGGCCACGTTTAACAGTCGTTTTTGGAGAATTGTTCATTTCCGCATACGTGGATAGGGTTTTTTGTAAAAAAATAAACCATGACTCGAGTGATTTACGCATTCTTCCCATAAGCCTAGCGAAAAATCACGCAAATAGTATTGGCTTTTAGCAGACAGAAAAGGGGTAAATAATTCAGCATCTCAAAATTCATTCCCCTTATTTGCAAACACAAAATCCGAAGTTTTCCGCTTTTTTTCCCCCTCTTCCCACACAACATGGAAAAATAGCGATCTGGTCAAGATTTACGCAAGAATTTTCCTCGTCCTTTTTCAAGTCGGTACATACAAGGAAAATTTCCTCGCTTTTAAGGAATCAATGATATTCAAAGTGCAGAGGAAGTAAAATCGGAATTGCAAAGAATAGTTTCAGGTCCAGGAATTCCATTGATATCTTTGGGAATAATAATTTTACTGAATTTAGCGTGTTTTACGTGAAATACAATTGCAAAAGTATCTTGACTTTCAAATATATTCTGCGCACCCAAGACATTACAATAAAGAAATATAGCTTACAAGACAAGATGCCGATATCAGCAAAAAGCTAAATCATCAATGTATGTTGTGTTGGAAACGACTTGACATTTTGTCAATTAATTATTTATCCTTCAGTGAAACATCTCGGTTTTGGAATTAATAATTAACGTTTGGATTAATAACTAAATATCCATATCGTTGTTTTCATTGTTGGATATTGTAATCTCATATTGTGGAGTAAATTTATTGATTATAATTTGCATCACTGATTTTAATTCAAATATTGCAATTACTGATAATTGTCAAAATGTATTCGTTGAAACAAGAAATTGAAAGCGATTATATCGGAATTTGTTCGCAGCAACTTCTGTGAAATCCTAGTTGAAATTTGTGCTGAATAACAGCACATTGTTCAGGGTTAAACGCTGAATTTGTAATGCAGCACACATGTTTGTTTTTTTTTTGCAACGTGATAATTTCCAAGGCTGAATAATAAATATACACATTAAACTTGATTATGTCATAATAATTCAGCTATTTTTAGATTCGTGACAAAATCAATATTCACTAAATTTGAAGTCAACCTGTAATTTGCATTCAAAGGGAGCATTCTGCGCATGACTGGGCCCATTGGGTCCTTTGTAACAAACGGCTAATTATTTTAACATGTTTTACAAACGTCCACTTGTTGGTTCCAATTATCATTTTAAATTGTTTGAATGAAGATATTATTTTTCCCCAAATTCCTCAACATAAATAGGTAATCAAAATATGTACGCATAAAATACATTATGCATATCTAAGAAATTGTTTTCCCCCTTATAAGGGGCGATAAACTGTAACAATCTCTTCAAAATAAAACTTTTTGTGTTGCATTACTAAGACAATCTGTTTTTTGAATTCATTTTATGAGAATGCTCCTCAAAAATACTCGCATTCACACTCCAATAATTTCTGCTTCCTAGTGCCAGGTTTCGTTTCTAAGAAAACTCAAGAAATGCAACAAAATGTGCGAGGTTTCATTGATCCCATTCCTTCCAGATTGTTATTGAAGAATTTGAAGTTGAAACGTTTTATCATGTGAATGACATTAAACTGCTGTTCTTTTTAAATCTTAACTCATTGAGATTATTATACCTGTATATTTGAAGTCAAATGAACTTTTACGCATACATTAGGAGGATCAAAATTAGTTAATGGAAGAAGACACTGCATTTATTTCCCAGCTCAGGTTTATATAAGAAACTACAAAAATGTTGTCCACTTGGTTTAATATTCTCACATTTATTCAAACTTGGTGTAGTATATCTGAATTTATAAAGCACATCTTTTTAAAAACATACATATATAACTAGTACCACAATTTATGCCACATCTTAGATAATGCTATTGCAAAAATAGATGAAAATTAACGCGTCAGCTGTTGCTAATTCTTAAACAAATAAGTAATGCTAATGAAGGAATAATATAAGAAAATGTGGAGAATCTCAACGGAAGTACATTAACAAATGAAGATAAGTATGCTTGTTTATTTTGGTGTGTGTATGTGTGCGAATTGCTCGAGTGAGATACATATCTACTTAGATATTTAAATTGTAAGATGTCCTACCGTCTTTAAGGAGCGCTGCGAAATTAAAGTGGGATCCGAATGTATTTTGTGGACTGAAAGTGCAACTGAAGACGTTTACTTGGTTGCATGCAACCAATGAATTCAGCCCAGCCACTGGTTATATGCTTCTTCTTCTCCTTACTTACTCCTTCTTCTTCTTCTTCTTCTTCTTCTTCTTCTCAATCTTCTTCTTCTTTTTTTTATTTCTTATAACCCGAATCCCAATTTCCCCCACAACCCTCTCGAAGCAGTCAAGGTTATCGCTCCACACAACCACCGTTATTATAAAACTCCACAAGTTGCCAATATAACGAGATGAATATATGCAGAAGGGAGAATAAAGGAGAAAAAATATCTGACACAAGGAAGGAAGTTTGGGAAAAAGAAGGAAAAAGCGCACTTTTCTTCTTCTTTTTCTCCCGTTCGCCTTTAATAATGTCGACTATATAAACTGTACGTAGATGTGAGCAAACTAATTTTTGGTTTTGGGTTTTGGGTCGTTCGCCCAATTTTTTATGTTGCCTATGGTCTCTATGGCCAGACACACAAAGGAAAATGGCGAAAAAGATGGATTAATCGCTATAAGTTATACAATACGCATTAAGGCTGTCCAGGGGGTTTGTGCATTTATAGTTATTTTAGTGGCCAGACACTGTCAAATGACTTGCAGCCATTCGTGACAATCAAGATGGCCGCCATCCACTCAAAGCTTTAGGAAACCAGTGTGCGCAAATCGTTTCCGGATCGTGATTTTTAACATCAGCAATACACTGTAACCAGATCAACCAAACCAACCCATTTCCACGTTCGGCAGACGTGTCATTTGAAGCAGATTTTTTAGTCACGTTTTGCCATATACAGGGTGAGTCACAAGTCCGGTGACGGCCTGTTGTTTTTGTAAATGAATGGTGTAGGAATGGAAACGCGCGGGGAAAATTACTCAGCAGGTTGGGGGCTATCTAACCATGTGCCCATTGGTGCCCTTGAAAGTTTTGGGGCTGCACATTCCGGCTTTTTTCCCCACATAACTTATCCGATTTTCAATCTGTTTGCTTTGCTGCATTAAGTTTGGAACATTTTGCTAAATGATATCAGCGGCAATAATTACAAAGTTAGCATTTCAATGACCTTGATCCCACCTTTCAAGGTCACACCAATGGGCACATTGTTAGATAGCCCCCAACCTGCCGAGTACTTTCCACGCGCGTTTCCATTCGTACACCGTTCATTTACAAAAACAACAGGCCGTCACTGGACTTATGACTCACCCGGTATACTAGTAGTACAGGGTGAGTCCAAAGTGATGATACCTGCGTGGAATCTACGCATCTATGAGCAGAGTAACATAAGGAGTTCTTACTAATGAACAGAAATGTGTTTTGCAGCTTCTGCAATTAATGTGCTCTTGGCATTTTATTCAGAGACATGTGGCATAATTGAAATTGACAGCCTGGCCACTATATCAATTCTTCAGCTGGAATCTCACCAACCTAATTTACATGATTATCAGATTCTAGGACCGGTAAAATCATTACTCGTAAACCGATTTGTCAAATAGCTGCTTAAAAAAGTGAAGTGTTTGGTTTCAGAACATTGAGTTTGAAGACGAAAGGATGTAAGAGCTGATTATGATTCGAAAAAAAGTACGATTTTTCTAAAATAGGTGACCACTTTTGAGGAATCTTACCACTTTAAAAGTTTGAACAAAACAGGAAATCGTCTGATGTTTTTTGTATTTTGCATATTTTTTTTGGAAATGCAAGCGCGTAAATCATGTTAGTACATATGTAGCATATCGGTGCAGACATAAGAGCCAGAAAAAGCAAAGAGAAAATTTAAATAACAACCTCGAACTTGTACCACACTTAGGAATTCATAGAATCTTTAATAGGTATTCTGGAATTGTCATTATTCTACTGTGTTTCTAATGCCTTTGTCCTCCTAACTGGATTATCCCCCACGTTAAGCGTATTGGGGTAATTCAGTTAGGAGGTTGATTTCTACTAACCGTATTAGCGAATAACTAGAAAACTTAATTCTAAATAACTTATTCCTCAATATGGTAGAATGTTAGTTAGGCATATATACCTAGGCGTCAATACTTTGCCAGAAATTTAACGCAAATTAGATGAAAAAAATATCATTTCAGTTCACCTTTGTAAAAAAAAATAAGGAATGGTGCTATCAATCAGTATTATTGCTTAGCGTCAAATCATCCTCATTAAGCAATGGTTTTAGTTGTATGTAGGTCGTGGTTGAACTTGTGAACCCCTAAGCTCGTTACGTGTGCAATATAAAGCAGACCCATGGCGCATGCGCACTGCAGGGATTCTGCAGCAGTCGTGTCCAGAGTGTGCCTTAAATTCCTACTCTGTCGATCACATTATTCTTACCTACCCTATCAACCATCTTGCAGTATTGCCACCATTCTTATTCATTCTTGTTTCCTACCCTGACAATACGGTTACACGCATTTCAATTTCCACCTTCATATGTACCGTACTTAACTCGAATCCCAAAAACTGGAAATAGTTTGCAAGTTATCTTAATTTTGACCTACAACACAAGTCCTGGGACAGTTCAAAGACACTCTTCTTGCCTGAACACACACACTTGTCTGAAAACACGAGGAAAACCAAAATCCCACTCTAGAAGACAGCAGACGTTGCTATACTCGGACCAACGTAGCTTGGACATCACGCCCACTATTCCTATTGGTTGCGCTTATCACTTAGTTTGTAAGGATTATGTTAGGGCTGTGCATGGGAAAAAGCCAATCGTGGGTGGGTTTCACACGCTAGCAAGACTTGAGAGTCACCAAATGTAATAAAGGTTTAGAAAACGTCAGTATAGTGACCATGGACCATGTTGTGCTAACACTAAGCCTAAGGTATACGTCATAACAGTGATTACGGGCTATGTTGTGCAACTTCACACGTGGCCACTACGCAGGGTGCAAGATGCCATAAAGTATTGTACCATGTCAACACGTGTTGATAGCAAGGACACATGGTCACAGGGGCGTGTCACCACTCGGTATACGAAAGTTATAAAAGGCAGAGAGAAGAGAAAGACTGGGCTTTTTACTGTTACTAAGTGCGCGCTGTGATATAGCCGAATAAATAAGTTCTTAAGAAGGGCTTACGATTTTGCCTGGATATTTGTGCCTCGTCGTGTATGCACATGTACATAGACAACCCATAACAAAGATGGCGGGCGAGCACAAAGGAGAAGCGAGCAATGAAGGGAGGGAGAGAGATAGATATCCTGAACTTTTTGAATAGTTGGATGCTGGACAGCGACACTGATCTTCTATCTTATTGGTTCCTGTCACGCAAAAGTGCCATGGTTTCCAGATATTCCACGTGGTTCCCGTTTCTCCCATTGGCACACCCAGAAAGGAACTCCACCACGAAGTGGTTAAGGCCATCTTGAGGGCATACATACTTGCTTCAGCTTCCACGCTCCACTGAAATGGTATCGCTATCCCAAAAAAAACTTCTGCAACTCTTTGTGGCTGCGAGTATCTGACCGACTTGTCAGTCTTCACTTGTATTCCTTACGAAGAGATGTCTATCCTTAGGAATTCTATCTTGGATCTTCCGAAATCACACGTGTCCAGCATCACAAACAACCCGTTGGAAGACTAAGCGTACATGTTGGGTCTGTTCATTTTGGGTCTTTAGAGAATAAAAGTAGAGGTCATCACTATTCGGTCCATAAATGTCATGAAAAATGTGGTTGAGGAAGGATTGGGATACGACTGGGGCGCTTCTTAAGCCGAAAAGCATTATCCGGTACACACGGATGGACCGCAGGGTGTCTTATAAAGACCGTGAGGTTTAGGCCATGCTCAGGTACAGCTTTCACACCCCTATGACCTGACTATATTCGATCAGTATATACAGGGTGGTGCGAAATGATTGAAACCCACTCCGTTTATACACTACCCAAAAAGATACAGAAAACTGAATATACCATCTTGTATATAATGCAATTCTGCAAAGAGGGGGTCAAATTTGGCAATGCAGCGCTTCAGCTACAAGAATTGAATTCTCTACAAGGTGGTACATTCAGTTTTTCCGTATCTTTTTGGAAAGTGTATTAACCACCCTGTAGAGTAAATGTTTCCCGGGAACTGTTGATTTTTCTTTTCGTCATTTGCTTCCACTGGGATCTATACATATACTGTACTGGAATGAAGGCTGAGGAAGTCGCAACGTCACTCATGGCTGAAGTCTTTACTATAAACAAGGTCACACTTTAAACTTTTTTGAGAAATATGGGTGTGGGGAAAAAATGAAACTGGCGGATCGACAACTGGAAATGGGTGATGTTAGCTATTCAGGCTCTTAGGTACCGCTACTGATACTAAAATGATATCGAACCCCCTTGTACAAAAGGTGTGAATGTGCCATTTGAAGGTTTACTACTCCTACATTTCCTCACATGTAATTCATTTTGATTTGATTTGATACAGGGGATACATACACGCTCGCCTTTCCGGCGCAACGTATAGGTGGTGATCCCAACCGCGTGATTAATTGAAAAAGTGAAACTTGGCACGTTCATATCTCTCTAGCATAATGTTGACGGTTTTTGGCCCAGGTTTAAGATTTGGGGGGTGCGGTTTTAAACATTTCGCACAAAGGGAAACGTCGACTCACCGTAGTCGCATTGTTGCATGCCGTTGCGCTTGCACGCTTATTGCAACTTGCCATGCACAAACCTAACCCAACCTATAGTATAGGCTAGGCTACCTAGTATACATTATAAACAGACAACTTTGAAGTGTACAATTTGCCAGTCTGTCGACCCACCAGCCAACAAGTGATCTTTTTTTGCGCAGCCATTGTCGCGATAGGGTTAACGTAGAGTACGCGTAAACTCTTTTTGTTTTAACATTTATTACACCTGTGGAACCGTTGGCACGTGACCATTCCGTTTACTGGGTGGGCTAAATATCAACTTCGAAATTTTTTCACGTATATTTTAAAGTTTCGCTAGGCCACCCGATGAAAGATTACGCGGCAAGCGAATTTTGTAGTGCTTAAACTGCAGAAACGCGTTACTGTAATGCGATTTTGACTGCCATTTGTGATTTGTAGTGAATTTTGTGGGTTTTACTAATTTCTGAATATGCAACTGAACATTATAGTTGTTGAAAACAATTACGTGGATCACCAAAGAATTAAGCTAATTGAAGAACAAAGTAAATGTATAAATGAAAAGTTGTTTCTTGAATGTACGTAGATGTCTATTAGGGAATTTTTGAAAGAAGCTTTCATCACAGAGTGCTCAAAAACTGTTAGCATGTGTCATCGTAAATTATTTAAAACGCGTGACTTTGCATTTGTGCCGTTTTGTGCATAATTCATCCTTGGGAATAAATTAACTATTCAAGGATTTCGGACTATCAATTAATCACTGGTGGCCTAAATATAGTATGTAAATATGTCGCTTCATAACCCACAATTTGCTCGATTCGATTGATTATTTATTAAATATTCACGCTGCTTTAGGAAGATATTATTGTATATGTATGTATATTGAAATGATGGGGGACAAAAAATAACATATTTTGCGAACCTAATGAAATGCCTTCGTTCGTACGTGAATTCCCCAGACTTTAAAAGAACCTAAGAAAACAAGCAAAGAATGTTTTAAAAGGTTGTAGGAGAGTCGTTAAAAGAAACATATAACTGAAATATGAATTGTCGTAAAAATCTGTAGAAATTTTCGAAAAATGCCACTAACTACTTTTGAAACATTGCTTTGCATCATTAAAAAGAAACATACATTGATGTGTTTTTAAATTTTAATTTTATGAAGTTCACAATTTGTTTTTCTTGGCTGGGAAGGAATGTCTTAGTTTTGTCTTAGAAACTATACGTACTATAAGCAGTGTTGCACTTGCATTTGGCCCTATCTGTCTTAATCAAATCCTGTAGATCAAAATTAGCTCGGCATTTGTTGATTATATATTTGCAAGTTTGAGGGGATTTTACAGAACTGTATCGGTTCATCTGTCCTATAACTGGAAAAGAGTATATAGTTTTTGAAACTTGTTTATTTCCTGCACAACACCTGTTCTTTGAAGTTAAACTTTTCATGTATGTATATAGTCACGATCTTGTTTCTTTTATGTCATCACTCACTGGTAATAAATGCATTATATTACTAAAATATCATGCATTCAAAAAAAACACAACAGTATTATCGTTTTATTGGCTGATAAATTTGTAACATTGTAAAAATGAGACACGTGTTTCAACTTTGTTACATATGCAATCGTCGAGATCATTTTGAAAACTTGATAAGAAGGGATTTTTATTTTTATTTTTTGTAAGCAGGTTTTGCTTTGCACGCCCTCTGGCGGTCAATATTATTACGAATTTACGGGACTTAAGGGGCCAAACACCTGTTGCTCATGCTCTCAACCCTTTGGTAACTTTGGTTCAAATGCCTATGACGTCAGACAGCGTGATTCTTGCCAACCTGCCTTGCAATTATCTTCGTTTGAAATGCGGAACGAACTTTATTTTCTTTAAGAAGCAAAAAAAAAAGAAGAACTAACAGCTTGGAATGCAAAGGCATTATATGCACTGTATTATATAACCCCTTGATGCAAAAGTTGAGGGCTCTATACCCGCCAAACAACAACGTCATGCGATGTAATTGTAATTAATCAAGAATTTCATGAACTCCTTCTGAGAATATTCTCGGCATGCTGTTTCAAAATTTAATTCGGTTACGATAAAAGTCAATTTCATTTATCTTTTCTTTAAGTTATTATATCCACTCTTGGTTAAATTTATCTGTGATTAGTCATCTAAATGCAATTTAAGTGCTTTCTTTAAACAGAATTTGTTAATATCGCACGATTGCTTCTTGAAAGCTGAAACTAGTTGGCATTAAACAGAACACTTTGTTCATAGATGTCACCACGATTCAGCTATCTCATTGTCATGGCTTGTTGATTAACAATTGTACACAACGTTGTTCACTAAGGTAATATACCACTGTGGTATTCACATATTTCACATCTGTAACTATCGCTCTATACTAAATGTGTCACCCTGTATTTGTAGAGGCTTTCGCCCCGATGCAGACTCTGATTAAAAGTCGAAACTATAGTCTAATTCACCCATGGTTGACAGTAGGGTCATGCGCAGTGATACAGCGAGCCTGTTCACTGCGCTACTTTTTGGCATGAATTAAAATGGCGGATCTCCCTTTTTGGGACTATTTTCTGCCTGTTTACGCCTTCATGACAGACGATTGCACAAGCGCCATAGAGTACAATACTGTCAACCATGGGTGAATTAGAGTATAGTTGGCGTAATAAATAAAAGGCATCTGTGTGCTTTTACGCTTATGAGTAAAGGATTTCCCCGTCTGCTTTCGAACACTTTGTGTTTGCATTTGTGAGCAAAGGAGATACTTCTCAGTTGTTACTGAAAGCTCATAGACTCCACTATATAGTCCTCCCAACGCAGCTTGATAAA
>WWPM01023671.1:0-17777 GCA_023279145.1 Glomeris maerens
CATACTTTGAATTTTACTCAATTACCAAACACCGATTTCTATTCGGTAGCAATGTTTGACCCGGCCACGTGACCGGACGGACAAGGGCGTGTGTACCGTAAGTGAATCACGTTGTCAAACATTGACCAATGGCATGCGAGGGGCGGGGTTTAAGCTGGTGAGTTTCGCGCGCGTTTCGGTTATTGAGCCAAAGACGCGTGGTAGTCGATGTTGGCAGCATTTGTTGGGATGTGCAAGACGAAGTTGAACATAGCGAACTGTCATCGCAATAATTGTTTACCAAATCTGGCTCCAGGAGCTCTAATTCAGGTAACAACAACAAATTTACCCTTTATAAAGGCATGATGAAATACAATGGAAGTATACTGTACATATATGTACAATTGTGTTTCATTGTAATTTCTGCTCATTGTATTTCGTTGTGGCGATTTATTACTGAAAATGAGGGTATTGTATTAAGACTACAATTCACATGTCAGTTTGGGTATTGTGGATTGTGTAGTAATGACGTCATTGCAAGTGACATGCATGTGACGTGAATCATTCAACAAGGCACTTTTGTCATGTACTATAACACTTGTGGGAAATTTCACATTGCAGTGAAGGATATCTGCAACAATTTGTAATCAATCGGTTTATTAGTTTCATTAATCATATTTTAGTTTTTGTTTGTAAAATTATACGTTGGTTTCGTCGTTTTTTGTTAAATATGTTGTGGACTAAACTGGGAAATCAGTTCATTTCGTACATACCGAATATAATATTAAATTAGTTGAATACGTATCAAAAATTACAATTGTGAACTTAGTTTATGGGCAGCTCACCGCATAAAAGTTTCTTCAAATTCTCAAATTTTACCCTCTTTCATTCCAAACACGTGCTTTAAAAATTGGCCCTTAGGCTAGCTACCAAAAAAGACCTATGTACTTAACAATAGTTTTGAGCTAGGTATTTTTTAATGCCACCTTTGTGACTTGGCAGAAAAATGAGTGGTGCCGTTATAAAAGTTATGTGTTCCCGGAAGCGAAATTGAATTAATTATTGTTCTGCATCGTAATCATGAACTGAACCATAAAATTGACCCGATGTTTGCGGGTCAAGGACAACTTCCTGTTTTTAGGCTGCCAGGTACAAGATAGAATAAAAAGGAAAAAAAGACTGTGACCCGAAGTGAACTTTCCTAGCTTTTCGTGGTTAATGTTATTCAAAGGTAGATTGTCGTTTGCTTCTTTGTGATATTGATATTCATAATCGACGAGTATTAGTAGTGGTGACAAAAACTTTCTCCCAAGTCTTGCATAGCGAATTTAATAAGCAATATTGCATGAAAAATCGGATGTGGAAGGTAAATTGCATTTTGAAAAATGACGTTAAAAACCCCGATTTCGAAATTGATTTTTTTACGACCCGTGTATAATATTTCCCATGTCTATTATTAAACCTGTCAGAATTGTTTGAAAAAGTCAAGAGGGATTTTGAAGTACAATGTATGCATGTTTCTACAAAACAAAATTTGAGACCTTGCATGTTAAGTATTAAACTTCATCTCCGTACTGGATGTTTTTCAATAAAAATTCTTATCATAGGCCTGTTAGTGGCGTCATTAAATCTGCAATTTCGAGTAAAATTTCAACAACAAACGTCACTAACTAACACATATATCAAGGAATAGCTTGAGGATGTTATTGATGTGGAAACCTTGGAAGAAATGCGTGAGTTTTCTTCAGATGCTCTATAAGTTTCCTGTGTGCACTTGACTTGCTGAAAGAAAGTCTTATTATGGGTTTTTTTGAACACAAATTGGATCAAATTTTTGATCCCATATCGCTAATGACATTAGTGGGATTATTTGAAAATTCGTTGGCAAAAAATAGAGAACTTCCGGCCGGAAGTTCCAGTCTCTATGGTCTTGTGATAAATTTAGTGTTTGGGAAGGAGGTGGACATTCGAGTTGGGATCAATTTCTCATACTCTTGAGTGTGGACCAAAGCGAAGTTTTGGTTTTTGTTCGCGATGGGCACCTCACATAGTGGACATAAAAACGAGAAAAGTTTTCGAAGAAAAGCAGTTTTGACAAGGAATGTTGGCAGAGTTATTCGCAGAACGCCTCCAGAAACAACTAATATTGGGGATGTTAAAGTTCCAGACACAACACTTGATTCTTTTCTTGTAAGTGATGGCATTCTTTGTCGATTCACAGTAGAAGGAAGGAATTGTGCAACTTCTTTGTTATTTGTTATGAATTGCAAGAATGCAGTTTCAATTTATTTCGCATCTTGGCATAATGAATTATTACTGCATTGTCATTTAAATATATACTTTGTTAAATTCTTTTGATTTTTACACAAGGTGTATGTCGTGCGTTTCTTTATTTTTGTATTCTCCTCCAAGTTAATCAAGTTTTGTGTATATAACAATCATTCAAATAAATTGGCACTTGACCGGGTAATGTTCCGTAATTACGAAAGGAAATAATTGTTGGGATTTGCCATATGTAATTTAGGAACTTGTTCGTTTTTGTGTAAAGTTATAAACCACTTTTTCTCAGGCGAATTGTCATTACGAACTTTTATTAGGAACACGCACATAAAACGGTTTTCTTGTCCAAAAACCGTCAAATTGGCAACGTATATTCAATTTGTTTATCTACACTTGGTGTTTATTCAAGGCCATATAAGGTGTGAAAATGCACTTCTAAATGTGGTAACGCTGGTAACATTATAGTTCAAGTTGAAATTGTATAGGGTTTGAATTATCACTTTCTAATCTTGAGCCTTGCTGATGGTATTAGATAGTGAGGCCGGTGCAAATTTATATTTTTGTCCATAGTGTCGTGTCCTCACTTTGTAAGCCAGGGTATGTGCATCTTCTCAATGATCCAGATGTTAGTTTCGCTCAGAAGTATTTTCAAAAGAGTTTTGAAACTTCCACAAGTTTGCCACATACAGGTGTATGTTCAGTGTTCAATCGAATGTAGGGTAGCTGTATACATCCATCCATAAAGTGCACGTTTCGCATTTTGTTTAGGTTTTGTGTGAAAAATCTAGTTCAGCCTTCTCAGCAATCTCTCATTTCGAAGTTTGCAAATGCGTATAACTACATAACTTGAAAGTGCAGGCTACAGTGTGTTTTGCTGAAGTTATTTTCAAATGCGTGCTGTAAGTTGGGAATTTTGAAGAAATTCCTGAATTAATGTGATCTTGTTTTTGTGTTTTGCTCAGGTTGCAGGCGACAAAGGAGTAGATCTTTCTGATCTGCGAGCCAGAAAAGCAACGGATAATCATGAACAAAGCAAAAGAATAGGAAAAAAATGGAGGACTGCTGCGCAAATTGTTCTTGCAGAAACTAGGAATGGCACCTCCAAAGCCGATTACTACAACCAAAATCATGTGGATTCTAACGACATGACACTCTTGCAATTCCTTGCACTAGTAAGTATAATTAAAACCTAGATTTTTATATTTGAACAAGTTTCCTGTCAGTTATGCATACAGTAGAACGTCGTTTATCCGCACGTCAATTATCCGCAACGTCCATTATCCGCACTCCTGAAACACATCTTTTGCACAGTAAAATTGCGGTTTCATACAGTATTAACCATGACCTAAGCGAGTAGTGACCAAGTTAAACGAAATCGGAATGCTTAATTGATAGAGAAAAAAGGTAGAGTATCAATAGACTTGATAAAGGCGATGTTATAAGATCGGAAATAGGGCTGTTTACGATATTAAAGCCTGAAAAGAAAAAATTTTGAGCTAAGCATCGAAGTTAGATAGCGAAGAAGGGTCTAAAAGCAGTACTGTGTGTTCTGTACGTGTTATTCTGCATTAAATATACACATGTTCAATTATCCGCAAAAATCGTTATCCGCACAACCCTTGGTCCCAATTAGTGCGGATAAACGACGTTCTACTGTATTTAGTTAGCAGTACTGTAAATTATGTAATTCTGTTTTAATGGTGGGCTTGCTAATTTCAATCGAAAGCGCGATATTTCTTATATGGGATATTCAATTAATGTTTTGCCAATGTTGTGCATGTATACTCAGTACGCTGGTTGAATCACGTATCCAATGACGTGATGCGACTGAGTGATCTGGATTTCCTAAGTGAATAATATCCTATTGCAAACCATCATTGTGGACATGCAGTAATTGTTATGTCATGTTAAATGGATCAAATGGTGCAGCCTGTATAATCTAACAGTAATTGCCTATCTTGTATAATAATAGTAATTGGATTCTCGTAATCCATTTGAGCATGAATTTATCTGAAGCATTTTGTAGGGCAATTCTTAAAATGTTCCCATTACAGTACATTTTCTAATATATAAATTATGGAGCCATGTGTAATAATATTCCAATTCCCAATTTAAATTTGTTGTAAAACTTCAAAAATTTTCACGGTGTTCTACGGCATTTGTCGTTTATTTTGGTAACTAAAGGTGATCTATTTTGTTTTTTTTTACCTTGCAGAATTCTCTTGATCTAACATTTCCAGCCAGCGACATCCTACTGAAAAATCAAAGGAATGAATGGGTGCAGCTGTCTGGCCATGAAGGTGACTGTTCACTTTATTGTAGTCTACAGTTCTTCTTGAGAAGGGTTTTTTCTTATAAAACACCAACTAGTTCGTAATAACTGCCGCCGTTTAAAATTTGATTCAGATAATCGGTTTGACGTCATAAACGGAACTTATAATATATATTATAACTTGTATTTCTTCTGAATAATTGTGATTACCACGAAAGGGTTTGATGTTGAAATCATAAGGGTTACAAAAATTGCTTTGAAAATAATAAATTATGCGCAAACGTGATGACAGTGGAGAAGAAAGACTATGCAGCTGAATTTATTTACTAGTTTTGCAATGCTGTGTGCGCATCCACGTTATCATACATTGGCACATGTACTGTAGTTATTTGCTGATAACTAATGGATATAAACTAATTGCTGTCTCATTATTACCATTGCAGATGATAGGTTTTTGTATTGCGTGACGTTGGCTGTCATATATGTAATCAATTAGCTAGGTAACAATTGCCAAGTACAACCGCTTTTTTTGTTTTCTTGGCTTTTTTCAAGACGTACCCTGGCACTGTCGGCGTGAAGAGAATGCAAAAGTAGATTCTTGTTTACGTTGTAACGGTTTGAAACCAGAGTTGCATAATTAATGTAAATCGTGTATACTGTATTGTAAGGAAAACTTGTTGTGAAAACATCTATTGTGTTGAGATCGTGATTTGCAAATGGTACTGACAAAGATTCGAAAAAAATCCCCATCGTTTATAATTTTTCGATGTAAGGAAAATGGTTCAACCGACTTTCAATATCTTACAAATTAGTATGTTGCACAATGTAGGTACACAAGCTTTTATAGTTACATAACATTGTAAGTTAGTAACTGTAAAAAATACAATTTATTACCAGGAAATTATAATGCTAATGGAAGGATAAGCCACTTGTAAAAAAAAAATTCTTGTTTAATTTTTGACGAACGAAAAATTTCAAGGTGCCATCTCCCACTGATATGACATTTGTCATGCTTTGTTTGCAGTGATTGCTTTGTGGATAGTTTGTATTCAGTCTTTTTAGTAAACCATGTTTCTTTGTGTGTTGTTTGTAGGTGCCTTTGCTCCTGCGGGACCAGGGACAATTTGGAAAAAGAGGACTGTCAAGGACGACACTGAAGTTAGAGCTTACCAGGCCCTCATGAGTGATGTCATGCATGACTTGGTACCTCATTTCTACAAGCAAGTCGAATGGAACAATGAATGTATCCTTCATTATGCTGAACACTTTTTTATATATGTACCGCACCTGTTACTTACAGTATACAAGTTTTCAGTTTAGTTATGTGTAAGTGTCCCGGGTAGCGGTCTTAACTCCCCTTTGTTTGCTTCTTTAACTCCATGTTTCATGCAGATTATATAGAAATTGAAGATCTTCTGTGTGGTTTTGACGAGCCATCAGTCATGGATATTAAAATGGGTACAAGGTGTGTGCAATGTGTGCAGTTATCAAACGCATATATTGATTTCAGATTATCGTTTTTGGTAATTACAATAAGATTTGTCATTTTCATTCAGAACGTTCGCAGAATCGGAAGTGAAAAATCAAAGTGAACGCGCGGATCTTTACCAAAAAATGATTAAAGTTGATCCCATGGCTCCAACCGAAGAAGAAAAACGAAACGAAGCAATAACCAAACTGCGGTACATGACATTTCGTGAACAGCAGAGTTCGTCCTCAACATTGGGTTTCAGGATAGAAGCCCTTAAGGTACAAATACGTTTCTGAAACCTTGATGCCGTCGCTGGTTCGGTGATTATAATGTGCAATTTGGGACACTAGACTTATCAGAATTCTTTAACGTTCAGTTTGAAGGTGCTGCACCAGTCAAAGACTTGAAGTTGGTGAAAACGCGAACGGAAGTGCTGAGCACAATGCGGTTGTTCCTTTCGGATCGCGACTCTTGCAGGATTCAGCTAATAGAGCGGTTAAAAGAAATACTAAGTCAACTGGAACAGTCCACGATATTTAATACTCACGAGGTATTATACTTTTCGCTGCTTTTACTAGTTTTTCCAGATGATAAGACAGAAAATAACTGTTCATTTCGCTGCAGGTGGTTGGCAGCAGTATTTTGATAATTCACGATAAAAAGAAAGCTGGTGCGTGGATGATAGACTTCGCGAAAACAACACGAGTGCCTGACGGAGTGACCATCGATCACCGGTCAAACTGGGTTCGGGGCAATCATGAAGACGGGTATCTTTTTGGCCTCGATAATCTAATAAGTGTGCGTATCAATTCTTAGTCCCCGAAGCAAGGTTCGTACCGAATTTAGGTGTAAAATTCTTCTCGATAGTTTTAAAACGATCAAGCAGTAGTGTCTCGTTACGAATGGCGTTCAAGCAGTTCACTTCTGTAATTACTTTGAAAATCAAATGTTTATTTTGGCCAAGTTGCTTTAATGATCTTAACTTTGGCTAACTACTTCATTTCCATAACTTGCCAATTCGGTATGAATCCTGTGTCAAGTATACAAGTGCAGAGATTAATTAGATTCTGGTTCCAGGTCCTGGAGGAGGTTGGAGAACGTGTCGTTCCAGACAGCGAAGATTGTCTGATTGCCAAATGTTGACAGATGCATGGGGAATCAAATGCCTTGCCATTTTCATATGCTTATTACGGTGACTCTCGATAAATGTCCCTTGTGTAAATATGTTGTACCCCACCTCCCATGCTCACCGGAGGTTAATGCTAGCTAGCCCCCGTATAGTCTGTAGTATGTCTTCCAATGAATTTTTGACCCCTTTTTTGGCCTCGTTTTATCTCCAAACCAAAAAATCGTTCAAGGGTGTTGTCGATTCTAATTTAAACAACGAGGGAAAATAGAGGGGTTGTTGCCTGTAATTGTGATATACGCTAGAGATGCGCTGCTTCCAGAAGACAAATCCCTATGTAATTATTGTAGCTTCCCTTTGTGGTACAAAGTTCCACAAAAGATTGCAATTTTTTCCTAGAATAGCTACTTATACTCGGGGACCACAAAAACATGAACCTATATACCAATTGATATCAAATTGGATTGTTGGTACATTTTTGGGAACAACTTTTGAAAATGACAGCTTACAACACTAACATTGATGTTGAAAAGATACTAGCACTTGTAGAGACATTGAAACCAAAGATTTTTAATGGTTTGGAGCCATTTATACGCATATTGTAGCCACAATGTACAACCGTATGCAGGGAAACTTGCATGGGTATTGGGAATATGCAATCCCAATGCTTTTATCCCCAACATTTGAAATGACGTAGTCTACCTTTTTGCCGCTTTTCTGGCAGGATTTTGTAAAATTGGAACATTCTTCAATCGTCACGAGTCCAATTTTCCAAGCAGCTGCAGCTTTTTTGTTCTAGTGTCAGCGTAACCCGTTGGACATGGGAGACAAATAATTTCGTACCGTATTTTAATATCCGGTTCGAACCGAGAGCATTTTTTTATTCCTTTTATGATGTGCGGAAGAATTTTTGAATTGCCTGTGTACATAGGTGTAGATATAATTTGATAACTTCCAAATCATTATTTTCTGTATTTAACGTGAAATGCGTTTGTCACATTCGAGTGAGTTTAGATACTTGTAAGATAACGTTTTCGGATACGCCTTGACGATGGCGTGTCTAGAAATCCATCGTTTTATCTGAAATGCAACGCAATTTAATTTTATTAAAATGACAAACTTAGCCAGAAATTTAATTCACACAACTTACCACTTGCATCTAGCATTTTGCCACTCCAAGTCGACTCCAGTTTCTGGAGGAACTTTTTGAAGACATCAATGCCATCTTTCATATTGGTCTTCTTGTAATCTATTTAAAAAAATAACATTAACAATTCCACCTAAATTCGTGAATAATGCTGTTCCATTACCAAAAATAACTTTATCCTTGTTGTCAATCTCGGGTTCCTCAGAGGAGTCTTTTCGTTTCGCATTGTTCCACGTGTTCATATCTTCCACTGCATCACTATTCAAAACTTGAAGTCAACAAACATTCGTGCAATTGGAACAATTTTGTACGTGTCTCGTACCTAATTATTGGAACAGAAAACGGATCAAATTTCTCTATTTCGTCTGCTGAAAATGGTATGCAGATTCTGCCAGTTTTTGGATGGACACAAAAGGGGCTTTTCAGCAAATGGTTCACTCCTTTTGTTACATTCACATCCAACCTCGGATAGCAGAATTGCAGCATAATCTCCTCAATTAGATGGGCGCATTTCTTGGAACCCTAGCAAATGAATTCATATTGTTGAATTTGAATGCAAATCCTGTTAAATGTTACAAACCTTCTGGTGGGCCAGCTTTGCTTCAATCTTAATTGATTCCCACTTTTCTAAAGCAGTCGCAAGCTGCTGAAAGTTTGTTTCTAAGTTCATTCGCATCCCATCGTCTGGTATTAGTGCCAAGATGTTGGCACGTTTCTTTTCGTCTCCCAAAATATCTTGTCCGGTAATTGCGTACTCCTCAAAATGCTCCGCGATTATCGAAGTGGCTCTTCTGCGAGAATATTCACAACAGCTATGAGAAACCCTGTTTACCAATTTCCAATAGCTACACGCAAAACAAGTTGCCATCTTTCAATTCAATTAGTGCAAATCTGAATTCCAAATTTACATGGCTGGTTTTTTGCGGTGGCCATTATCTGAAACTCACTGAATGGATGGATGAACTCTGTCCCAAAGCTTGACTCTCTTGCTCACATTGTTGCCACCTTTTACAACTGTCAGGTACTGCGCAATGGCCCCACGTGCCTCCGTAGACAACTTTCTTGCATTCTCATCGCAAACCCAGCAATGGATACCTCTTCTTCCCGAGTACACCCATAGTAAATGTTCAAAGCCAAAATCATCTGAAATAGCGTTCGGGTTAAAATTGTGTTTATCATACCATACTGTCAACTGCAATACAGTTTTACCTCTCAATGCTCTATTTAGTATTTTTACAGCCATGGTCATCAATGGCCAACATTTGATGCAAATATCTGCTCCACTACAACAGTATCTTGCATCATCGTAGTCTGTCATGTCGATGTCAAACACAAGTTCTCTTTCCAGTGCTTGCATTAGAGTGACTTGACGGTGATCCTTTGGCTATATAAGACATACATTAATAATTAAACAAATGATATAGTTATCTGCAACTTTCTTGCACAGGTGGCAATTATTTATTGTTCCAGGTAAAACAGTTCAAATTTATGGATATTAAAATTATTTGTGAATTACACGGTTTAGCATAAAGTGAAATATATTACAGACTTTATTTTAATTTCTGTGCTATACCAATGATGAAAATACAGCTCCAATGTCAATCTTCATAGGACATTTCTTAAGGATTTCCTTTTCCATTTCTTCCTGGTTGGCAAAAGACAAATAACGTATGTAGACGTCATCTTCCAGTGTGAACGATAATTCTCGATGAGTGAAATATTTTTTATTCACTACAGGGAGAAATGAATTGAAATTTTACATTCGCAACTTTCTTGCATGGCATCGATTCTCGCGCAACAATTGCATCAGTTCACATGTATTTAGGTCCACATGTCAATTACAATGCAATTTGAAGCGTAGTTAAACTATTATTAAGAATTTACCATTGCCGTAACTCAGCCATCGGTAGAAATCGTTGAAAGGAAATAATTTCCCGTAATATATTGGTAGCAGGACTTTTAATTCACTTTCGTCAAAGTTTGTCGACATCGTTGTTGTACCTGTTTTGCATATGACATTGCTGCGCAAAATTGGCGGGAAAAAGAACCAATCGCCGCCAAGCCCTGCCTACTTGGTGGTGTCTTTGTGTTTCGACGGGCGGTGATTCGCTACAATAAATCCGTTCAATGCAAGTTGGAGTTCCGCACAAATCACTGAAATTGTTTTCAATTGAAATTTTCATACATTCTGGAAATTTATTGGGCTGTGTTGAAATTGCATCGGTTTTCGTCTCCATTTTTGAGGCTGCAACCGCGACTGTATCACATCGCGCAAGATCTCGTGCAATAATGTGTGACGTCATCCGTAGAGAACTCGCGATCACGTGCGCTACAAGTTACATGCGCTCAACTTCGATGCAAGAAAGTTGCACGAGCTTTTTACCATGATGCATTCACGCTGCGCAACACCACGGCAACACTCATCAATGAACGGAAAATGGCGGACAGACGTCGTCGGAGAAGAGCGACTTCCACCGAAGATTCCGATGAATTATCAGAAGGATCCGAAGATGAACAGCCTGTCGAGAAGACGTCAGACTTGGTAAGGATATATTTATGTTTTGATGAGTATTTTGCACCATTTTGGAGCTTTAAAACCTACTGAATCGTTAGTTTGCGTTAACCATTTCGAGACTTTTGTTGCTTATTGTCGGTGATTTTCAATGCGTTTTTACTGGGCAATTAGTATATTTCCCCACGAATATAAAATACGTGTAATTAGTCTCTTTTTTTGAAGGCATTGTTTTGTGAGATTAGTTGAAAATGTGTGTTATATGGGGTTATGAGTTTCGTTGCAGCTTTCGTGAGCAAGTTTATTGCTCAGCCATTTCTGGTGTGCAATATTTGCGTATATTTCGCTATTGATAAAGTTCTGGGCAATGCTACACTAGAAAGAAAGTTTCGCGATCATGGAATTTAACATTTCCGTTTTCTAGCTTTCGCAGGAAAGTGCTGAGGAGGTTCCTGAGAAAGGTGAGATTGATTTGTAATATTTTTGTTAATATTGTTGAGTGTGTGCATCAAATGGTGTTTGGCCGTGCTGATTCGTATTTTTTTCAATTAATTTTGCTCTTCAATAATTCATAGTTGTAGGTGAATCAGAGTATGAAAGTGCTGAAGAGGAAGATGAAGTTGGGCCTGATGCAGAAAAGGTCGGTAAACTCAAAATGTTTGATGGCTATCATTTCAAGCATTAATAAGCATATTCCTTCAAATTTCATTTGCACTGTGAATGTGTGAAATTTTATTTACACGATTGGGAAAAAAAGTAACATTCATGCAGTTCTGAACAGAAGTTTAAAATTGCAGGTGGATGACAGTAGTTCACTGAACGTTGTTGACGAAGAAGGCGGCGAAGAAGAAGCTGCCGATGTCAGCGCTCTTGGAGAATTTGAAGGAGATGCACAAGTCAGCAACAATGGAGATGAAGATGATGTAGACGAGGAAGATGAAGAGGAAGAGGAGGAGGAATGGAAAGATGGGGAACGGGAGCAAGGAGACGGAGAGGTAAGACGGACGAATAGTTAACATTCGCTTATGTACCAGACTTCAGACGTGTTACATGGCACCATGACCGCAATATGCCCCATTGTCGGTACTTCGTGATGCCAAAGAATCAGACTCGTTATTTTTGGATAGGAAAGCCAGATGCAGCAAGGCAAGGAAAAACCTCTGGACGACGATGAGGACAGAACGAACCCCCAGTACATTCCTAAGAAAGGAGGGTTTTATGAACACGATGATCGGCTAGCAGCGATGGAAGAAGAAATGTAAGGGCATGGTTTTTGAACACGTGAATGCGAGGCAATGACAAAAAAAATTAAAAAAAAAATTTACACGACTGTGATTAGAGCGGATGATGCAAGTACCACGAGCAGTAAAAAGCCGAAAAAGAAGCTGTGGAAGGATGAGGGCAAATGGCAACACGACCGCTTCAAAGAAGATGAACAGAACCCAAAAGCAAGGGATGAATTAGTGGCCATTTACGGATACGACATCAGGGATGAGGATAATGCTCCAAGGGCTAGACGACGACGAAGATACGGGTAAATCACTTTGATTGCTATTTTGCCCGATTTAGGAGCAATACGCGTGTTATGATGGTTTGGATTTGGTAGTGAAGTTGAAGCAATTGTGATATTTGTAAACATTATAGGCGTGGTCCCAGCAAGTACACACGAAAGTGGGACGACGAGGACGCGTACGGAAAGTTGATTGCACGTTTCCCAGAGCATGGCGTCGGTCGAAGCCGCGGCTTTCCCCGGGGCCGAGGACGAGGTCGCGGTGGCTTTGACAACAGAGAGGACGAGTTTGAAGGGGAGTATTACAACAACGAAGATGAAAAGGCCTCTGTTGCAAATGCCGAGAATAAAAATGAAGGGGAAGAATGGCACAGAGAGGAGTTCCCACCTCTCAAAGCGCCGATGCCACAGAGAGACAATCGCAGAGATAGGCCTTTTGCGAGCGGGCAAAGGGTGCCGAGAGACCGTGGCGGCAGGTTACGTTCCAGGGGCCCGGGTCGTGAAGGGTGGTCCGGAGAGGACGGCCGGCCGGCGAATAACCGTGGAGGCCGAAGGGACCGGCAAAACCCTGCGCAGTACGCTAGTGATTATAACTCTGTAGCGGCCGTTACGAAAAGCTTCGAGAAAGTGGCCATTAAAGACGTTGCAAGGGAGCAGCGACTTGGTAGTGAGAATGCGACGAAAGAGACAAAAGATGTTGGTGAGTTTATGTTACATGACATAAATGCCAGATACACTTTGAATTTTATGCAATAAGACAGTAGTTATAGTATTGGGGTATAAGACTTGAAGTAGTTAGTATGAATGTAGTAACTTTTGCCTGCATTGGTTAGAAAAACTAGATATAGCACAGGAGATAATGGAAATATTTTATTCTAAAGTGGGAAATGTATGAAAACTGATGTCCCTATTGATTACATATACTTTTTGATCAAAAATACACATGGTGGTTACCAACGGTAATTGTACATTCATTTCCAGTAGCTCTCGCCAATCAGCAGCATGAGAGGCGTCAAGCGACGATTCCTCCACGTTTGCAAGAAGCGGCAAATGCCACGGCTATAAGAACCAAGAGGTATTCTTCTCAGCGGCAGAGAACTGCGCAAGAAACTTCAGCCGCTACTTCACCAACTTCTATGGCGGGCAACTCTTTGAACACATCGTCTGCTGACTACCAACCGACGCAGGCCCAAGCCGTTGGCATGCCAGCACAATACTTCGATCCAGGTTTGGCGCATTGTATTCTTTTTAATTAGCGCCGATGCAGTACGGTGATTTTGTCGTTACGTTCGCAGGATTTCTTCCACCAGTGTTCACGGATAATCCTGTGAAGCCTGTTACTCAACAGCCTGGAGCGCAGATGCTGGGCCAAGCGTATCAGGGCTACCCACCGGCCTATCAAGAACCCTACGGTGATTAGCTGAATGGTCTTCTACTTGCAATAATATGCAGAATCTCATGGAAATAATGCCACAGGACAAACAGTTATACCTCCACCGTATATTGCACCTAGCGGTATGAATTACGGACCTCCTCCCGCCACGTACACACAATATCCTTTCCAGCAGTTCCCAGGACCCCACCCCCCAGTGGTACGTTGACAGTATTTTGGTAATACGCGTAGTGCGGCAAGTTTCTGTTCGTAATCGTAGGACGCCATTTATACCGCGTGTGTAGCGATGGATGTCAAACAATTGCGTTTTAAACGTCATAACTTATATATTTTGTCCGGATGACGTTTTGTTTCAGTCTCAGCCGCATGAAATTTTCCGCGGCGGAGTCGCTTACTACACGACGCAGGCTCAGCAACCCGTTAGAGCAACGCATTACAAGCGACCGAGAGCAGCAATCCCGATTGTTGCACCGCCGGAAATAGACGTACGTAAATGTAAAAGTGACTAATTCAAATCACATTTACTATTTCCGAGAACAATCGTTCTAAATTTCCAATTCAGAAACAAACGGAGATGTAGTTATTAGGGAGGATGCTTCAATAGTTTCGAATGTGTCCGAGTGGGGAGGACTAATGCAGAGGGGAATTCTGTTGCAGGGTAGACCAAGAAATCTGAACGTGGGCGATTCAAAGGACCAGTTAGAGTTGTCATTGGATGAAAATGCTGCCCTTGAACAAATCGTAGAAGGATAATGCTTTCGTTGGTTTAAAAAAAAAATTTCAACGTAGTCTGGGGTGTGTCAGTTGTGCTTGCTTCTTGTACAACAAATTGCAGGTAACCTCTTCTGCGTTTTATAGGGATACATTTTTATTGTTGTCGTAATGGGTGAAAGTTTTACATGAAAAATATTCCCTCGTATTTATTTTGCATTATGTTTGGGTACATTGCACAGAAATGCGTGTTGTACTATTTGTAAAACTTGACAATACAAAAACATTTACGCAGAAGAGATTACTGTGCTATCGGCCCGCATTTATATCCAAGTATTGAGCAATCTTAGTTTTTCCTCACATCTAGAAAATTCCGTCACACTTGTGAAAACATCTAAAACTTGCAATGTATTTAACGTGTTTTATTATTATTTTGTATTCAAACAACAAATTCTGTATAGGTGTTCATTTACGCACGTCTGATGTTTCTAGTGGTTAAGGATAAATACAACTTTTGGCATTACATCTAATTCATTACTTCTCCATTCAATTTTTTCTGCCTCATTTGGAACAGCTTCATTATCCACTGTTCTTGTTTCACTTTTGGATCGAGGAACAACTGAAACCAAGCAACAATCAGTATAAATTACTTGCAAAGCATGTTGCGCAACCTGTTGGTCAACATCGCTTTTGTGCCCTATTTTGGCAGTAGCAAAAATTGTTTAACTTGGCACAAATGCGATGTGGACTTGGATGTACTTTGTCGTGTGCAACGTTTGCTTTGACAGGTTGTGGTAGCGCGATGGATGAGAGATCCACCAGAGAAGAGTGACCATCTTGGAACTTGAGAGGAGCCTGTGCAAGTCACCAACGTGTCAAAACCGACAAATTCCAGAGTCTGGGTGCAATCAAGATGCCCATGCTCACGGCTCTGTCTTCAGATCGTGATGTGAAGGTCTGCTGTTGAAAGCCAGGAGCATTGATGGCTTGCAGTGCGTCGGCTCGAGAAGTTTGTTCCAGCACCGTCAGCACGGGGTACGAGGACTCGCCCGACCCTGGGAAGTAACACCAGATTACAGGTAATTATATTATCAGCGAGTATCGGGGCAACTCGGTTAAATTGGGATTGTGTATAAAACCTGCACTCGATGTTGATGGTACTGGTTGAGAGTCCCCTGTCCTTCCCCAACCTTTGTTGCTAGCCAACGATGCCTTTTTCAACTCTGAATCTATTAATGCTGAAATTTATAAATAGGCTTGCAATTAATCATTTAATTCGGCAACAATCAATGATGATTTATCCAAGCAATAGCAATCTGCATATGTACCTGCGGCATTAATGGCCCTTTGCACTTTGTCTTTCAGTTGCTCTCCAGGGGTCTAAGCGACAAAACGGTGCAATATATTTTTTTTCTTACAAATAACATGATCTGCACATTGCAGTCCAAATGTATATAAATGTCGGAGACAAACCTCCACTCAAAATATTGCAGTTTGTGTAAGAACTTGAAGAAAGACATTCTTACCTGTGTATTAGGAATGGTTCTGATAAGGAAATTAGAAATATTCATATAATTATTAGATGCTGATCGAGTTTATATTTGGATGTCGTAAACAACTAAAAATACCTCTCTGGCTTAATATTTTTTGCTGGCATTGCGGATGCAGTTGTTGATCGGTCACTTTTATCCCGAGATCGAGATCGTCTGCCTCGTGTTCGGGATCTGTTTAAATTGCATCAGAATTAAAGCCTCGATTGTTTGTGCCAAAAATATACCATATACGGTGCAAATATTGCACATTTATGCATACAATGAACTTTACCTTTGTGGACTTCTTCTGGACGATTTTTGATCGTTCCGCGATCGTCTGCGTCTGGACGAACTTTCACTACTGGAGCTTGAATCCGAATTTGATTTTGATCTACAAAAATGAAAGTTCAAGGAAATGATATAGAGATTCTTTGCAGCTAGTTTTTACATCAATTTAACCTGCTTCGACGTTTCGTTTTGGATTTTCGGCTTCTGATGTGACTCGAATCGGAGTCACTGCTGCGACGACCCATAGTAAAATTTAATTAAAAAAGGGAAAACCTCTAAACATCTTGAAATATGTCGACTGCAAATAGACAAAAGCCGATACGTATCGGTACGTATCGGCTACCGCATAGTTCGCTCCGAGATGCATTGTAAATATAATCCGATTAAATAAAGAGACTAAACTGATCGTGTAAAACATGATAAGTATAGAATTCTAGTATTCGTATTTTGTTTATTTTGACATCGTATCTCTTTATCCAATATCTTTATTTCATGCTGCCAGAAGTCATTGCAGTAATACAACTTACAAGAGCGCTGTATCGGAGTATGCATTGATACGTACGTACCGGTATTTGCGTATCAGGTTTTATCGCGACCGAATTTTATTTGATACTAATTATGAATGCATTGCAATTGAATCCTGCTTCATCCATTTTTGTACATTTAAAAATATGAATTATTTCTCTATGTTAGAAATATATATCAAGTATGAGGTATAACTAAAAGGTGGATTAACACGATTTCTGGTTTCAGTTGGCGCCAAAATGACAATGGCCGTCGCTGTCAGCCGCGCAGTCGATTGACACGCAACTTCTACGAATTCTGGCACCTAAATCCGCTATGTATCCATGATGTAAGTATAATTATTGACATTTGTTGTTCGCATGTGTGGTCTATGTTTAGAAATTTGTTTAAAAATGTCGAAATAGCGAAGTTAGAAGGGCGTGAAAATGTGGAAATGCCACGAATGGCGATCGACCCTTTGTGTGTTTTGTGCGTTGCAACATTCCAACTCGTGTTCACTGTTTACACGATTGTATATTGCGATACAACATTTCCTTTTCGGCTTTCGTATTGCTAGTGTTACACAAAAAATAAGGCGCATAAAGAAAACTATACAAGAAATTGTTTTTTTTGAATTTGTGTATTTACTTGTATAGCGCTGAAATTTGAATATACTCAGTAGATACACAATTAGGGATTTTTCAGGCGAATTAAAATTATTCGAGTATAATTTCTGTGAATCGACAAAGGAACAGCACATAACGAGTCGTTTCAAAGCCGAATTTTTATCTGGTGATAGTAAAGTAAGCAAAAGATTAAGCTGGAAAGTGAAATTTTTTTCTACTGGTAAATTGGGAGACTTTTTTAAATTTAAATGATAATTGCAGTTTAGTTACAATTACAAAACTATGAACTGTATTTTATTTGTTCTATAGTTTTCTAGTGCAATAATTTAAACTAGACTGTGTAAGTATGTTACTTGAAACTCATTTCAGTGGTTTACCATATTTAAATTCTAAAATAAAATCAGTTCAAATTTTCAGGTTGCATTT
>WWPM01023672.1:0-15054 GCA_023279145.1 Glomeris maerens
AAGAAGTGCAGTGCACAAGATTCGTTGATGACGTCATCGCTCTGTCACTGCTCCTGTTGCATGTCTTCATCCTCTTCTCCTTCTTCTTCTTTCCCTTTCTCAAGAATCCTTCTGACTAATTCCTCTTTTTCGTTCTTACTACGATTCTCAGGCGTCATTTCTTTATATTATTTGTCGTTATCCCTCGCCAGTGTAGTATATAAGATATAGGGGATAAGGTGCGCTCACTTTCAATCCAAGAATTCTGCTACTTTTCCGTCAATTAATCGAGAAAATTGGCGAATTACGCAGCCATTGCTTGCTCCCTTTTTATATGTTGTTATTATTATCCAGATTGCATGTGCGACCCTGAAAAGTACCAACCGGAAAATCAAGTGTCATGTAGCCAAGCGTAAAAGTCTAGCTGCTGCTTTCAAAATAGTATATCCCATTATTGCTTAATACATATACGTACACAAGGCCTTCAATTCTGAAAGATTTTATAGAAAATTCAACTTGGAAAGTTGCATATATTGTGTTGCAAGCCCTGAAGTAATAATTACATTAAATATTGACGAATACTATTTCGTATGAGTGGTAAATAAATATATAGATAATTTCAGGCATAAATGTTTTAATATTTGTTCGTTTTATATATAAGAAATAAATTGAGATATTTTGGGAATGGAAATGTATATAATATATAATTTATTTTTTTAAATTAATTTATAACTCGATTACTACAAATATGTAAATAGGCAAAAAAAAAAGTACAGCAGGATGAAATAGCCAATATACACTGTACTTTGTAAATCATACAATAGTATATATACATTAGTCATAATAGATTTGAGAATTTTAAAAGATATTGTGACATGTATTTAAAAAATTTGTTTTAATATTACATCAATCAAAAATTAAGTTTGTTATATCTGTTTACTGTAGTGTAACTGAATGCCGAGGACAGTACACAAATATCGAATTGCAAAAATATTAATTTTTATTTATATAGGAATTTGTTTATAAATTTTGCCCTTTTTTGGAATAATATATTGGTTTTAAAAATCATTGTAAATTATAATATACAACAAATATATAGTCTATATAACGATTAAGAACTAAAAATTTACTTAAATTGTATGATTTCTAAATATATTTTAATTGCGAGGAAGACAGTGTTTTCTATACAATATTACATTTACAAATTTCAAAATGATTTTATAGATGGCCATATCAATATATTGCAAAATTTGAATTTGAAGAAAAAATTTTAATTTGAAAAGAAAATTCATTAAATACCACATTTTTCCAATATTATACTATGCATCAAATTAATTCAGCTGGTTTTTATGATTTTTAGTTGCGTATATATGCAAATTAATGCATATGTAATGAACACGCAATGAATGTATAACCCTAATTTTGAGGTCACAAAGAAAAATTACATGACAAGAATAAGGTTATGCAATTTGTGTGCTCTCGTTTTGCATGGGAAATTTCTGGATTAATCGCTTCTAATCGAACATAACAAGGACTTTTTTTGTTCCCTCCAAACTGATGCTGGACGCAACAAGCCTAAATGTGAAGCCATGCCATCATATATACTGTATGTCAACAAATAGGCCTATTTCCCTGCACACTTCAAGCTGAATGAGTCAGCCAAAAATCTCCCATCATCATCATCATCATCGATATCAAACTCACATTACACCAAACATTACACATGTTATATAAAAACAAACAAATCTAACCATTAAAAAATCCAAAACAAAGACAACATTCCCTTTTTAAATAAACTTTAAGCTGAATTGATAGCATAAGGAATTCCAATACAAGGATTGCATTAAATAACTGTAATATTAATAAAACTGAAATTTATTGGGTATGTTAAGATTTTTGTTGAATGTCAATGATATTAAATTTATCATCTTGTTGTAATGATTTAAATGTTTCACATGCATGAAAAACAGGAAGTGAACTTTATAATTTTCAATGTTAATTGGAAAAATATTAGTTAATTATTTTCAATAACTTTTTAAATTAATTGTTTTAAAATATTAGTACATATACAAATATAAAACTCCACAGGCTATAACATACTGTATTTTAAAATAAGGAATTAATTGCTAGACTGCTGCATAATTTTAAGTATTTAATCAACTAAATGTATGCTTCATAACGTAATTTCATTGTCAATTTCATAAATTAAAATATAATTAATTATGGGGCTAAACTCGCGTTTTTTGGAAATAATTAATTTGTTCAGAAATGAATCATGCCTAAATCTAAAAACAAAAAGTCGGTAATATTAAGAACAGATAATAATGGCATATATTTTTTGGAAAGTGATATTCCTTATTTGAAGAAAATATAAGATGCACGTTTAAAATTACAATATAGATGGAAATAATTCAGAAATACATCTAAAACAGGACATTGAAGATTAAAATAACAGCAATTTTCACGTGTTTCTGTTCGCATTGAATAAAAAAAAGAAGAGAAAATGGCTATTTCGCTTACCTGTTCGTATTTCGAGATGGGGCAGACGAGAGGATGGCAGCGATGACAATCGCAAATAAATCGGTCCGTTTGCCAGCAAATCCCACGATGCGAATTCAACAGCTTCGCTGTCCGCTCATCATCGTTCGGTGGCGTTGTGAGCACAGCGCGCCTCAACGCGCCAGGTGCCGTAATTAATTGCTCTACTCTCGCCCACATGCCCCGCAAGTATCGGCCGTCCTCTGCACTCCACTTCCCGTTCCGCCCGACTCTTCCAACCTTCCCCTACCCGTCGCGTGTGAGTGAGCGCGGACGAAACGGAACGTTTTTCGTTTCCCTCGCGGCGACCAATCGGACGCGACCACCAATTACACCACGCCCAACAACCGAAGCGCCGGCAAATCGAACGAATTCGAAGGCGTGAAGAACGATCACTTACCGGACGCGAGAACCAATGGCGCCCATCGAACGGGAGACACGCCCATAAAAGCGAGCAGATTAGCGACGGTTGGTTCAATACGATGTCGCCGTCGTTCAAGGCGCGAGCCACGCCCATCATCCACTATAAATGAACAAAAATGGAATTTAGACTTTGAAATCGCCGTTAATTGTTGCATTTTAAGCAATATTTGTATTCTTTTGAACTGTTTAACTTTTTTTTAAACCTTCAGAAAGATAAATATCGGTTCTTAAGCCAAAAAAACTAACTCCTGACGGAAATTCAATTTTAAATTGTGTGTAATCTAGTTCATGGCGTGACATTAAAACGCTGAATTAATAAAATGCAGAGAGCTCTTTTAAACGAAAATTTTTTCGGATTACTTCACATCAAATATGTATTTAGGAATATAATACATACAACTTCTTTGTGCTAGATGTTGCAATAGAGGACTTTGATCTCGAAAAATGTTTTCAATATGAAGATTATAATAGCAAATGCACCTACAAATTGCGAACCGGTTTATTGAATATTACATGCAATTTGTTTGAAGATGTTTATCACAAAACTTGTGAATAATTTAATCCTAAGAAAACGAAGCTAGAATACCAAATTTATTGCTTTGTATTGAATTCTAATTCAAATGTTATAAGTATTTTTAAAAAATGCTGCCATCACAATTATGCATAGACTAATTAATAATCTCTATCACATTCAGCTATTTGGAATTAACAATTCCAAATAACCAATTGTCAATTTGGCAAATGCTTAATGACCTTAGTTTATGTTATGACGGCGTTTTCTTCAAAAATCTGTGCATTTCAAAATACAAATTGCAATCCTAATCCAGCATTTCTCAACCTGTAGTTTGCAAATATACTGCAATAAATTAACCACTTAATGTTATTTATAATGCAGTTTAATATTTATTTCGCATAAAGGAGAACTGAAACGTCTATCCATATACGTACAAATAAAGTGAGAACAAAATGATTGTAATTATGCATTTTGTTTAATTATTCATGGAGTTATAAGCATTTTTATTTGCATTGCATTGAATTTTGTCTTATTTATAATAAAAACAACACTGATTTACAGTTGTTATTGCATATTATAAAAATTTGAGACTGAGGGGGGTATTACAAAAAACCATGTAAGTTAACCTTTAAAATCACAATTAATTATATAATCTGATTTTCAAAAATACTATTTACTAAAGTTGAATTGATTAAAAGATTTCAGATTTCAACTCTGAAAAAGAGACGCATTTAGGTATAGCAAATAGGGAAATTGGTATTGCTTTTGAAGGGCCCTTTCTATAAGGGGATTAGTAAAGCACTTTTCCGACTGACTGCTCTCAATGTCACAATAGGTCCGCATCCGCAAACATCCTTTTTGGGGTTGCATGATCCGAGCGAATATCACATGGGAAAGGGCCCAATATTTTTCTCCGCAAAGCTACACAGTAATCCAAGATGGCCGCCTTTGGCTTTTGCAGCTGCGTGCACAGCGTTTCAGGGGCCCTTTGGCTTTCACATGTGCCCTTTGCACCATGCCTCGGTAGCATGTCGTCGATTGTCATGTTAATAATGACAACAGAGCCGTCACTCACAAGGGCCTCTGTGCCCCCTTTCAACGCCCAATACCCCCGTGTCACATGCCAAAAAGCCAATGGGTATCACGAGGCCCTTCAAAAATCAAAAATGGATTGGGTGGGTCGCTTTTCAAAGGGTTGCTATTATTGTTACGGTTTGTCCCCATCTGACCTCCATCACGCCGGGATTACGTACAAAAGGCCCCTGAGTGCCCTGATCCCCTCCTTCCTCTTTTATAACCGAGGATCGCTCATAGGCCCATATCCCACAAGCCGATTATATGTATAGGCACCTATATGGGCCTTCACAATATACCAACAAAATCGATATTTCAATAAAATGCCTTCCCATGAAGATCTTTGTTTGCAGCTTTCGCACTTTTTTTATTGAAATATTAAAGGGCACTTTGGTGCACAAACCATGCAATCTCTGCGATATGAAGTTGGAAATTATTTCTCAATTTTTTACAGTCAACATTATGCATACTATACAGGGTGTCCAAGATAAAGGTCCTTAGACAATTATATGTCTTTCGGACGGAGAGTAGATTACACACTCTTAACCCCTGTGTCTTGTTTTGAGACTCATTTGGTGTCTTGTTGCCTGTAACACTTCTGAGACACTGCACAGGGTTTTCATTGAAGACGCAAACTGGGTCTTCTTTTCGAACACGCAATGAAGTCTTGTTTCAAAAAGACGCTTTAAGCATCTCTTTTGAAATGAAAAGTATATCCTTAGTGTCTTCATTTTGCTAATGTCTTCTTTGCAAATGAGACACTGTTTCGTGTCTCCTATCTTGTGGAAGAGACACTGTTTGGTGTCTCCTGTCCTGTAAGAGACTGTTTCAGTGTCGTTTTTATTGTCTCTTTTCAAGTGTCTTTTTTCCCCAAGTGTCTCTGTTGACTGCAAAATATCTTTTTTTGAGATACATTGGCGATGGAATTTAGAGACACCTGCAATAATGGCTTTTTAGAGTTGGTACCAGGTGGCTCTTTTTGAAATCAAGACCCGTTTTGGCGTCTTTATTTCTCAGAAGACTCCAAATGCGTCTCAAAAGGAGTCACCAGGGTTTAGAGTGCAAATTTATTGACATATGGGTATTCCGAAAATGGCATTGGACACCATCTTCAAGGACCCAATTGTGTGAGATCCTTTATCTTGGACACCATAATCAAACATAAACGAATCCTTAAAAATGGTTTGTCAAAATGAAAATGTAAAATACATAAACTGATTTACAAATTTTCCCGATAACGTCAGTCATTTAATATACTTCCATCAAAATCTGATTACAAGGTTCAAAAATTTTGCAGTTTGTAATCAGAAGCTGCACAAGGTAAACCGACATGGCTTTATAACTTCCCCTCTGAAACTTGAAATTTGCATCAGTATAAATAATATTTCCAAAAATATGCTCAGATTTTAAATCTATAGCACCAATAAATGCGATATATACTATATTATATGCATGGAGAAATGAGATTTCAGTATATAAGCTACGTGGCAACTTGAAAATGTTCCCCATTGCATGAATTCCTAAATGCGACAAAGGACCTTTTCGTGCCATTGGCCACTATTCTCCTTGTCCATTGAAACGTCACCGATACGGCCAAAATGGTGTATAGCAGTCAATCCACAGCCGTTAACCCTAAAGGGTCCTATTGAAACCGTTCAAAACAAACGGCCCTTTTAAGGTCCGCACGGCACCGACAACGCCGAGGGGTCCTGGCCGGAAAATTTGCTCACAATCACCAACTAATAAGTGCCAGAGAAGAATATAATGTATATATAATAGACGACAAAGGCGTGGGAGTTGCGGCACGTGTCGACTCTTTAAAATCTGCCCTTTTAAACAGGGTCCTAATCAAACAAAAGCGGCGCCATTTTGTTTTGAAACAAAGACCCCCGAAATTGCTCAATGTGTGACGTCACACTGTTATTTCCCAAGTCAGGAAGTGCTGTATACCTTATTATATTGTATAAAACTTCCTGCGTGAATATATATTATATAGGACCTTTTTGGCCTTTTTGCTTCGCCACGTGCAGACGTTCATGAATAATAAACATCACTCAACACGTGCATGAAAAAGAGGGCGACTCGAAACAACGATCGCAACATAAACATCAAAAATGCATAACAATGATATCATTCACAATGGATAGCATTGGGTCCAAAGAAGGTGATAAAACATCAATTTACAGACGTTACATGTATTATCCAATATGCACATGTATACAATATTCTTCTATATAGTTGTTATATTATGTATAACATGTAAATTATTTTAACATAAAAAATAATAGGAATGGCACTTAATGTTTTAAAGGCGGGCTGACTATAGGTTTTGTAAGAAACTTTCAACATGCGTGAAAAAGAAACTATAAAATTGACTGATTTTTCCCGAAAAGTATTCGCAAATTACTGCGTTATAATTAGTTTTATATTTTTAGGGATGTGTACAGAAGACTTATGGATTTGTAATTTATTAAAACGAGCTTTTATGGGTTTACGATCGACGCCAAATCGTACTTAGATTTCACAGCGTATATTTTTACAATTCTTTATATAAGATTATAAATTATACTTTGAAATTAACCTAAAAGTTGCAATTAATATTTCAATTTTGTACAGCTATATGATTTTATATGCAACATTGGAATCACTAACTTTGAGTGCGAACCAACATTTAAGGTTACAGTGATTCCAATGTTTGTTTGATATATAAAAGCATAACATTGTATATAAATTGAAATAACATCGACAACATTTGGTTCAAAGTTATTCAGAATTGTTCGCATTAATTTCAAGTCAAGTACGATTTGTCGTAAAAATTATGGTTTATTAAATATAAATTAAGTCTAGATATAAAATAATAGATATGCTTTTTATTATGATGCAGCCAAATTAGCCCATTTACAAAATATTTAGAAATTCAGGGCGAAATAAATCAAATGTTTTATATAACAATGTATAGGTATACATATAGCTGTTAATTCAAGACTAAAAGGATTTCAAGTATTTGCACGAAAAACTGTACACATAGCCTCTATAATCCCTTTTTAAGATTTAATCGTGTTTGCACATGAAGATAATGAAAAAATCAATTCAATCACAAAGGACTCAATGGGCAAGCAGAGTACTTAATATTTAATGGTTTATGGTGAAAGGATGTGATGGATGATGACAAATTGATTGTGAAAGCGGCGAAAAGGGGGGGAGAAGGACCACCAATGTATATCGATCGATTGATATAGGTGTTATTATATGCAGCTGCCATTTTTATAGTTTCAATATGTTACATAGTTATATTGCATGCAATGGCAATGTTAATCGAATAAATAGAGAGATTTCCGGCGGAATTATCAGCATTTCCGCTCCACTTTGGAGCAATTTGCTTGCATTTGAAGCAAACTGCGGCCACCAATTTCTATTTGCTTTTTCACTTTGGTCCATTATGCAGCAATCCGGAAAAGGGCTCGTTCATCGCGCCTTTCAAGCCCCATTTCGCCAACCATGACCGTACATACAACTTCCCGTCTTTGCTTTTCAATTCATACACGCAAAAAAACATCTATTTATTTGCGAGTTTGTTTTCTCTCTTTTTTTGGACCATTATATCCATCTATCCCCTTACATAACCGGCGGTGCGCATGCGCATGCGCATGGGCAGGGTCAGAACATAAAACACTAAAATACTATCCATTTCCTTTGTGGAAAATTGCGCTTTTCCAAAATAATGTCCGTTTCCGTTTGGACCAACCGGAAATATTCTTTAAATTTTGACAATATAATAAAATTTTATCCTCAGCATTTGAATTAATACCCGTGAATGCAACAGGACTTTTCCCTCCCACATTGCATACACACAGTAAAATAGCAGCTTACATTATATGAAAATCAATGAAAGAATAATAACTTTCTGCATCCGTTTATATTTCCATAGCATTAAAATACCCCATTTCCGTTTCAACAACGTTTTATATTTTCATATATACTTATGCACATTTCAATTGAAAGTTAATTAATATATGCCATTTCTAAAAAGAGGATTGAATAGCCCTTTAACTTCTAATGCGAATAACATGTTTATATAAAATGAAAAATATGGTTATGTCAAATTAAAAGATTGGAAATGTTACATATTTTGATAACGAGTCTGTAATTGTGTTAATGTCAAATACATTTATGATAAATGTACGTAACAATTTTAAGCTATGCATGATTAATTTCCGCTTAGTTTCATAATATTAATTACTTTCCATGATTCTAGTTTTTGTTAATAGTTTCAACATTTAATTTGTTATTTTTACATTCATAACGAATTCATACTTCCCTATTACAATTTTCCTAAATTCATTTTCTGGCTCACTGAATTATTTGTACTAGAAGTTGCACTACATGATTATCTCCTGAAGAAAAAATTTTAAGTAACACATTAGCTATACCAAATCAGTTAAATAAATTCCCCCAATTTTTCCAGTATCTGAAGATTCCTTAAAAAAATATCTTGAATTTTCTTCATTTAAAAATTTTAATCCAAATTCTTGGCTCATGTGGTGTAGAATTAATCCCTCCTATAATTTAATTTATGATCTGAATACCCAATATTATAAGATATACGAGGGATTCCATTGTATGTATAGCAAAGGCTACTGAAAAATATAATTCGTGGCGTTTATTAGTCATTGGGAGCATTGAAATGCGACAATCGTTCGGTTGCGGCCAGGAAGCGGAGATGGATAAGGGCGCCACCTAGCGGGAAGTGGCCCACTCGCAATCAAGCGGAAGATAGGGCAGACAAAATGCGCGCATTCGCCTCTAAATAAACACAATTGCTGCTTTTGTCACCATTCAAAACATTACCATGAAAAGAAACACTCCCGGATGAGAGCAAAATGTTCTGTTCATAACAAAACAAACTGGAATTCCGTTGAATGATGGGAAAAATTCCAATTTTGGTGACTGTAACTATTTTTTTTCTGTAGAGCCGCATTAATAGATAACAATAAAGTATAGGGCAACAAAAGGTTTGTTTTCGCAGGATATCCCTGCCTTTGTATACTCAAAACTGCAGCCAAACACAAAAAAGAAGCAAGCAAAGAATTCACTCAAATTATTTCCTAAACACCTCAAACGTGCTGCCTTTTTTTTACACCCCCCATCTTCATTTTACTCCCCTGCAATTTTTCCTCATTTTCAAAACGCGAAAATAAAAAGCAATATTCGCGCGCAGGCTGCCACTTGAAATTGTGATGGGCATCTCATTGAATTGCATGTATTTGGCGAATAGAAAATAAATTGCAACGCAAAAAAGTCTGAAAGAGCGAACATGTAGCAGAGAGAACCTCAATTGCACAAAAGCTTCTTTTCAGTGTATCAAAATCTGGTTTTTCGCCAACCATCACACTCTTTCAAGATGATGTAACACAAAACGCATTTTCCGCTCACGATTTCAATAGAAAACCCTATATAAGACTGTGTATATTCTTCAAGATAAATATTCAGACAAATTATTGCAGCATAAAAATCTAAAACAGAAATTATCACTCTATAGTTTTTTCTGTATAAAAGACTAAAACAGAAATTATTATGCTTTATAATAATATAAAACAGAAATACTACCGAATAAGCATCTAAAGCATACAAAGTTTTATATGGTACTTATCAAAATCTAAAACAGAAATTACTGTAATCTAGAAAGAGAAATGGTTATTGTATACAAGTATACCTAAAATATACAAATTATTAATGTTTCAAACTATAAAGCATAGAAGTTATTAAAATTCAGTGAGACACATGAGAGTGTATGTGCAGATACAATTTAACATTTCCTCAACTCCAGTAGCAGATGCATTTTTTGGAAATTTAGGGAAAATGGGTACATGAATGTCTGAAGTGGAAAACGGAAAAACAAACAAACATGAAGACATATAAATCTTTGGGGAGGTTAGGCCTCAGTGAGGAAGAGATAGAAAGCTTTGAATGGATGTTAGGAGAGAGTTAACAACGAGAATTTTAGGATCAGAAAAGCAGAAAAGAGAAGATTCGCAATATAATGTTTATATTTATAAGAGAATTCGTCAAAAGATAGGGGAAGTCCTATATTTTCATAACCACAAGTTGCGTATTGCAGAAATTAGAACAATAGCAGGTTTTCGAGCAAGAGCGGTTGTGAGGTCTGCATGAATATTGGGAGAAACGAAAGGAGGAAGAAGTTATGTAGAAAGTGCCAAGAATGTTTATAGACGACTTTAGATCATTTGTGGGAGTGTTATGGGGTATAGTAAAGTGGAGATTACCGGAGCATAGAAGATACATTGGGATTTGTAGGGAGGGGGGTAAAAACAGTCTACTAATAAAAGGAATGGATAAGTGCAAATGATGTTAAGACAATATACTGCGTTCACTCTACCTATACCTAAAATTATAAGGGGGGTGGATAGAAGAGGGGAGAAAAGCAGTTTTAATCCTCAGGTGTTAATTTGCCTCTAGAGAATCCCATTGTTCACAAAACCAGTATTTCTTCTCAGAATCAGAAGAAGAGACCGTCCATTTCCCCTAGAGGAAAATTAACACCAGAGGATTAAAACTGCTTTCCTCCCCTGACGTTTTCACCCCCTACAAATTTACAGGTATAGGTAGAGTGAACGCAGTATAGCTAGGCAGGCAGGGGGATGAAAGATGTCTTGTGGTTTTGGGTAAGGGCAATCTTGAAGATGAGGTATAAAATGGAAAATGCAAGTGCATATTAAGTGTATAACACATGGCATCACTAATTTATGATGAGATGTCATGCAGGGAAACCCACAACATGATTTTCAAGGCTTCTCCAAAGATTCACTTAACAAGATAAAAAGCGTAAGAGCAAATGTCTCAAAGGGTACATTCTAAAAACAATACCGGTGTTGAAAGGATGTAACTTATCACAATTTGTATACGCCTTATTACCAAACACAGCTTGATTATAGAAACCACTTTTTAAAATTCTAAGGTGTTTCTATATAATATATTGTCTGAAAACATTATTGGATCAAATAGTGTTTAGTTTGTGACACATCCTTCTTAAAGAGTGTAAACCAGGGATAGACTGTAAGAAAAGGTGTACGAGCACCTGTCTGTGGAAGAGTACATTGTTTGAAAGGGTGCATGTGTTAATTTAAACACAGCTGAAAGTATGCGAACCTATAAGATACATACACACCATGGTGTACAATGAAATACTTTTCCAACGAGTTAAAATAATAATCATGGAAGAAAATTATTGCATATAGCTCAAAGTACCATGTTCATGAATCCTTTTTCCTGGCTGTTGTTATCCTATATGGGGTTACATGCAGGTGATGGTCGATAGGCTTAAAATAAATACATATATGCACGGGCAGAGGATGACAAATTGTGCGAAAAAGAGGATATACATATAGGTGTCCATTTATTTGTCAAAACTGTCACGTTTCTTGTTATATAGGTGGCATGCAAGGGCTTGTGTTTAATACAGTTAATGTGAGAAACCCCAAGTGACCTCCAATCCCAGATATGTATCATAATCATCATTACTCTTGTCGTTTTATAAATTCGCTTTGCTTTGCCAAAAAAACAAAAAAGTGGAAATTTAAGGAAGAAAAAAAAAAGAGCAGAGAGCGTGAAATCCGTGCTCAAAACTTTTCCCGGAAATCCTTCTGATAAATTACTATTACTTATCGCATCACAGTCATTATTTGCAAGTTTGCTTCCGTTTTAAAGTGCCATTACGATCGATGCACGCTCACTACACACTTTACAAACCAGTGCCTTCACTAATTTCGCCGTTTTGCCAGCATTTGAAGTAAGAAAACTTCTATATAAATAATAATTACAATCGTGTAGGCAACCAAACAGGAAATCCGCCTCTTATTTTCCATCCATTATGCGATAATGCGAGGTGAGCCAAAACTAAATATGTATACTTTTGTATATATCAGGAGATCTAAACAAAAGAAAACTAAACAAAACTGAACACGGCAAACCATTTAGTTTCGCTAAATAAGTTTCAACCTTCTTCGGTGTAAAATATACAGTGCAAGGTATAACATCATCAATCATCTAAGCTCTTATATATTATACCCAAATAGTCAAAAGAAGATACATTTAATTTTATAATGATACAGTGTCAAGAATCTGAAGGACAGAGATTTGTTAAATTTCAATGTTGAAAGAGAATTTGTTGAAATTTACAAAAAAAGTTATGCATTTTCTCATTTATACAACAATCAAGCATGATATGCTCCGATTAATAAAGGTTTGAAAGGCAAGGGTTTACTTTGTTGAGTGGTATTTAAAAGTTGTAGATTTTCACTCGTAATAGATTTACAAACTACATGACAAACATTTTGTTTCATGAATTTGCGAGAAAAACAAAAAAGATATGGCTGTCCGAAGCTGAAAGTATAGAAATTATAGGTTTAAATTCTGGTTTGTTTATATAGCTAGTATACATATTGGTTGGCACTCTATAGTGTTACTGCATGCGTTCAAAATAATACTGGTTGGCTAATGGAGATTATTTTTTAATCTTATAGGAGGAATCCAGATTCAACTTCTGAACCAAAAGTGGCCGAAATAGCTTTCTTATTTTAGAAGTTGTCAATTTACTGTATCATTTCCACCACAATTTTATTGCATGAGACTCCATGGTCACATTCACATTTGAGCTATATGGTGTGCATGTGTGGCCTTGGAGCTCATATCTTTCATGAGCGACTCTTGGAGAAAAGAAAACAATGTGTAAGAAACCGGCTGGCAACAGAATTATGCAAATTTCATTAGTGTTTTTAGAGAAAAATTGCTTTCATTTGTGGGGGAAGGGGGGGGGGGGCTTTTAGGTAACAATAGGAGGAAATGGGGTGGGATTTATTTTCAATGATAAATGGGCACGCTTTCTGCGCTCATTGTTTCCTTATTTTGTCCCATTCCCCTTTCAACTTTATCCCTATTAAAGCTTCACTTCTTTTTATCAAGTGATTATGACTAATGGGATTCTTCTCCGAAGGGGGTTTGGTGATCCCAAATAGGGGTGTGTGAAGCCATTACATGCACAACATAAACAAAAGGCTTTATATTATATACCAATTGTTACATTTTTCAATTTCACAAGTCTCATAATTAAAAGAACAGTAATTAAATTGTCTAACATTTAATTGACCTAAAAACATGCTCAGAGGATAAGACATTCGTGAAATGAAAAGAAATATTTGATGTGAATGCGACCAATACGTAACAAGGGCCTATATAGTCCTGAAAATATGGTTAGGGAATGAGGGACTGGGTGTTCACATTGTAGGGTATGGGTATATGAAGATTTATGATGCATATAGACCACCAAGTGAAGTGTGACGTAGGGCTACATGCCCTTAAGGCCAATGCAGTCAATTCACTGCTCACCATCTCTATTAAAGGACCATATCGATAAAGTTCACCCTTAAATATTGCTTCAACACATTCCCTTCCAACACAAGCCTAGTAGGGGTAAAATGTGAGGAATTTGAAATCTTTAGTCGGTTTGCACTCAACGTTGCAGAGATTCCAGGTTTCATAAAATCATAGCTTTGTAATTAAATTTCCACAATATTTCGGAAAAATTTTTCAGAGTTATTCAGAATTTTAGGATGATACTTAACAGATTGTTTTCATTAGCTTTGTATACAATGGTCAGAAATGCGTTTTCCTGTCTGCAAATGGTGCAGCCTTGGGCTCGGACGGACTATATATAGTTTTTACTTTGTAATATAATTAGTTCTGAATTCTCTATAGGTTTGAAACTTTAGGGCATCCTAAAACTCAATTCACCAACCATGCACCAAAGAAATCATGAATTGTTATATACAGTCTGCGCACTGAGAGAAAATCCAGTGACGTCACGGACTTGTCCCACTTTACGTTCGTAGGGAGGATGGATGCATCTGAAATGCTGATGTTGCACACTCACTGCGCAAAAACACCCCTGGAAACCGGCAATAGTTCAATCCGTGACGTCACGAGGTCTTCTTTCAGTGAACGGACTATATGTATAACACTGAATTACATTGTAAGAAATAACTATTCAAGGCGAAGCAGAACATAATACAGTACTATATAGAGATCATTTGTTGGGGGAGATCAGAAGAGGAAAAATTCGTAGGGCAATGGACCGTAATGACAGCCATCGATCACAAGTCACGCCTTCAGGGGCCCCTTTACTGTATAGCTGGGACCTATTATGCATCCCACGTGACCAACAAACAGAGCCACTGAAGAGCAGAAGGAAAAAAAAAGACAAAGCCAAAGTGGGAAAAGTGTTGCGGCCATGTTGCGGTTGTTGGGCTATTCTCACCACTTGATATCCTTCCGCAGAGTTGAACATCCATGCAAACACAAACACAAATGCCCTTTTGTATATTGCATGACAAAAAGGATAACGTGTCAACGTTGGCAAAATAAATTGACATGGGGGCTCCCTGAGCACATTTCCGCTCCGGCGAATCTTTCCTATGAGTGTTGACACCCAAAGGACCATTGGAAATAGCTGC
>WWPM01023674.1:0-24391 GCA_023279145.1 Glomeris maerens
AGACTTAGTGTTAGACATCAGAGTGAAATTTATATTTCTTTCAATAACTGCAACTTCATTATCGCATCGCAAAATGAAGGGAATGGAGTAGTTGTTGGTGCATTTTACTGCCAAGATAAAGTCATAATTTTTCAAGAGGGTTCTTAAAAAATAATGAGAGCGCTTTATCACGCAGTATTATGGAAGAGTATATAGGTTCAATTTCATACTATATGTGACAAGTAAAGAGACTATATACGACATCCGAGAATATATTACCCCCTCCACCCACCAACTCCTATATAAAACATTAAACAGATTTACGACTTTACTGGAAACCAATTTACAATTGCACTCTCTACATGCATGCAGCAATATGCATATCACGCAAATGGCTAATGTTCTCATTCAGCCATTCATTTTCATTGCGTGATTTACTCCTGAAGAAAGACACTTCTATACTACAGCCACAATCAAATTTTACGAGGGCCTAGCCCTAGCTACTTCTCCATTTTGAACTGGCCAACTATAGGATGACACGTATAAACCAAATTAAATTCACAAGTCCAGATAGTTTCGCCGCTACAGTTGTTTCCCTCAAATACAATTTAAAAAGAAACTTGTCACAAATCGGATTTTCCTTCTCCGCAGTGTGTGAGAAATGCAATTAGTTTTCGACGGTCGCTTTAAGCGTTAATTAATTCGCAGATTAGTCGTACATAGCAGTAGGTCCTCTTTGCATTTGAAGGACATAAGTAATGCTTAGGAAGACATGAATATATATTCCCTCAATTACAATAACATTCTACGTATATGAGCTGAAAATAAAATAATAAACCGCAGTGCTCTGTTAAGTGAATTACTAAAACGTTGGACTAAATTTTGTAGTTGGGGCTGTAAATCTGTCACCTACACCTGAATCACAATTGAAAAATCTCGGGTCATATTTATAACTAACATAAATGTCTCGCATACGATTACACAAACTTGTTATTGTTTTATTTTTCTTTAAGATTCGGTGCGAATTCATTTTCACGTGATGCTGATGCTTAAAATCTGCGAAATCAAATGTTTTCAGAGAGGCATATTAACATCTTTCGCAGGAAATTATTTTAAAGCTATCTCCTGAAATCAATTACAGGATTTCATTTCATACAATGAATTCGTCGTTATTATATCATTTACATTCTTGTTAAAACTATTTACATGTCTAATCTGGTTTAAATCTGTAAACGCCCATTCTGCATTAGCTGCATTACAAATTCATGCAGTTTGCAACATTTGAATACATGGCATTCATTTGTTGTACGATTCCGATCCGTTGGACAATTGACCTTGCTTTGACATTTATTATTATTTTGCCTTCTTTGACGACTGGGGCTTAACTAGCCCATTCGGGATTTGGGCACACAAGACCCTTGAAACCCCGAACCGCGCCAACACACAAATCCAGGGATTACAATACTCACTCGGCAATCAAGCGAAAACCGATATTTTTTCCACTCTAAAAAGAATTTTTTCCTGCCTTATAATCTGATTGGAAATTCCCCAGGACATTGATCGCTGTGCTTTTCAAGAGCTTAAGTAACTTTCAGCGCCATACAAAATTTCTATTGCCTTAGTTATGTCGCTTTTATGCTTCGAAAGACGATCGATAATTTTATTTTTATTTCAAAGTAGGCCTATATTAGCAACCGAAAAAGATGCACGTTAATCCGCACAGATCATTCTTAGCGTCATCAAAAATAAAATACACAAGAATTTACGTGATTAATTCAGAGATTCTTTCAAGATGCTCAGGTAATACTTTTGCACTTTGCGCAGATCGATAGTGTGTATTTAAATTTTCATGTGTCATGTTCTTATGCAAAATTTGCCCCCCCCCCCCTAAAAAAAATTAAACCCAGTAGAGCACATGTTGTATTACGAGTAAGATTACTCATTGCGAATATATTTCCTGGGGAAAAAAGCTAACAGCAATATTCATCTCGAAAAGAAACGGATCTGCCAACAGTTTTATTTACGCACAAATAAAATTAATGCACAAAGCAAATTTCAATTCAGTTTTCTCAAGTCGAATTTGTAAAAACTACAACTGTACTATTTCTGCACACAATCATAGGGCACATATAGAGAAAGTAAAACTTTTATCGCTTAATTAATATTGCACTACACCATTTAACTTGTTTGAACACCCTCTGAAATTTATCGATCTGTTTCAATGAATGGTTGCGCTATTCTTACGAGGCTCGCACACAGGTAATCAATCGGAACTTTCCCTTTGAAAGTGACAGCAAAGAAATTGTTCTTAATCGGATTGCTGCATGACGTCATTTTTTCACACGTCCAGTCAATGGAATTCAACGTATAGCAAATTCAAGCGCATTAGGTGACTTTGGGAAATGGGCTTTTGCTAGACTGAAGCAGGCCACTTTAGTCAAGAAAGTCGACGAATGAGAGGTTGTGCCAAACCCTTGCTGAGATGCTTAAAGAAAGCCACCTTTCAATAGACGTTGCAAACTCGATCGAATCGCATTATCAGATTTCCTGTTCGATCGCTGCTGTAAACTATAGTAAGCAATGCCAAACTTATAGCAAGCAATGCCTAAAGGGAAGACAAGGGGGGGAACAAAAAATCACACGATGCTGCAGTATCTGAGAAGTATTGATGTGAGGGAAGAATGAGGATTATGGTACATTGTTTGTTACAGTTTGCAGCTGCAACCTAAGAAATTCAGCAAGTAAACTTGAGTAGTGTATTCGCACATAGGCTTATACTGTAAGCTACTGTATCCATAGGCAAAAAAAGTGTATTCCAAATGAAATAGCAAAAGTCAAACTGTAATTGATTCAGAATCATTACGTCAGCTTGTTAGCTTTCAATTCTTTAAAGGTGACCTGACGTGGCAATTTTCGACATTTTAAATATTTATGAAACTTGAAGGAAATATATTCCACATAATGTGGAACCTCCCTGCAAATTTTCAGAATTTTCTGTGTAGCCATTTTCAAACTGCGAGCAGTTGAATCTGCACAGCGGAGTGACAGTTAGCAGGTGTAGATAGGGAGGTACACCTGCTAAGTGTCAAATTTCTACATGTATGGGTGCCATCCGTAGCAGTAAAACGCCCGAGCCTGTGCTGTGGAAATGCCCCAGGTGGTTATTACAACCAGAAACTGGTTTGATCAAGTAGGCTTTCCATACATGGAGTCAACGTCATTGAGTGACGTCATCAGCTCAACTGCGCATGAGCAAACATTTCACTCTTTCCTCCAATTTGTCTCCAAATATCTCGTAAAATACTTTTAATAGAAAAAAATTGCAAAAAGTAGATTCTTTATTTTGTGGTGATTGTTCTACAGCGTCATTTTCAGGGAATGTTACAAAACCTTGCCAGGTCACCTTTAAACAAAAAATTAGATTATTATTGATGCAAACGCATTTCAAAGTTCAGATTTCCCAATCACATTCGTTAAACATTTAATTCAATAAGATTATGTTTGAGAATACCGATTTATTTATATTTTGTAATTCACTTTTTTTATTTTAAACAAGGAAATTATTTAATATTTTCACGTGTAGCTGGATTTGTTATGTTCAGTCACATGCAAGCAAAGCTCATACAACTTGAAGTAGGCCTTGTGCATGAAAAATATAGAGCGCATGCAGCTTCGCCAAGAGAATAAATGGGTGTATATTTTGTCTAGGAAAGGAGATAAGAATTATTGAGACACTTTTACGGAGGCTGGTAGTTGGTTTATAAGTGCGGAAATGAAAATGCGTTGTAAAGCGAGCATTTCCGGCCACTGAGATTGGCAAATACGAGCACTGGGTTTTGATTGATTGGTTACTATGCTGTCTTCGACGTCACAATCTCCACCAGTCCCATGGCTTCCATGAATTGTCTCACTCCCAACTTCCCACCCAAAACGAATTCACATCCCTCAATCAATCCATATATCGCTTGAGCTGTTAAGTCATTGTTTATATATATAGAGAGAGAGCAACTTCAATAAAAATGTTTAATGCACCTTCGCAAAACATCAAATATTTTGAATAGGATTGTGCAGCAGGAAACTGCGCCAGATAAACGGAGAAAGAGGCAAACAGCACGCAGCTTTGACTGCAACGCACTATAGATACAAGGAGAAGCGAGCCCTAAAAGCGACCCTTCAACTTACAAAGCAAATTAGAGGCGAAAAAATCCGGCTTAATGCATGTAATGGGCAGCATTTAAGCTGGAATTTCAACCTCCATCCGAAATCCGCTACAAACATACAACTGCGCAAATTATTGTCACAACAAATTAGTCTAATCCACCATTTACGAATAATCGTCGACCTCGCAAAAATAAAATTGTGGCTAGATATAGAAGTAAGCAGGCGAATAACGTCTCATTTGAAATTGCAATACTTTACAGAGGACATTTATTACGATATGAATAGATTATATTGATAACACAAGAAATTGGCCAAATTTCATGATGTCCTGAATGACGAGCTTAAAGACCTCTATATTTCAACAGATCCATGCAATACTATTTCATTTAATTTGAGTCCAATTGCAGTATGCGAGCCTACTACAAAAAATTAAATAAAAGACTAATGCTATTTGAAACAGCAAACCATTATTTCGATGCACAATAAAATAAAATCAGTTGTTTGAGATCAGAATATGTTCCCGGAAATATTTCAGAAATTTCGTAGTAATTCGTTAGTTGATAAAGTAGACATTTTAAAAAGAAAATTGAATACAAAATGGCTTATACAATATTACTCATATGAAGATAATTGCCGAGTAAAGCCCCGTAAAAAATAGCTGCTGTGTATTGTGCTTGCTCGTGAATTCACAATTCATACATTATTTGCGAACGAGACACGTATTAAAAATGCAAAACCCACCCCATTATAAATTCAGTTAGATAAAAAAACTTCCTGGTAACTGCACCATTATTACACCTACACAGCATATATGTATGTACAATAAACAACCGTGAAAGAAATTTTCATTTTCCTATTTCTAATAGTCTTAATTATCCGAACAATATCACTTGCTATTCTCGCATATGAGTATATTTCACACAAACGAGGCTTTTGTATCTTGAATTCTAATTTCTTAAAGCGGTGTCTTTTTCAATGCAGGAACCAATGCACTTTTCATTCTCGAGTATGAACGCTATAATTTATGTTATTGGAGAAAGAAAGTGAATTTTTGAATTGTTTGATGTGAAAGAAAAAGTTGTACTTTGAGGGTTTTACTATAGCAAACGCGGCTCAATGCGGCTCTTGCATCGATTTTAATAATTTCATTCGTTGCACTCGAAGAATTACCAACGGAGTAGAAGATGAGCTTCAATTACCCGAGAGATGGTTGTCGGTCCAAGACGACAGTTTCTTACGGTATAATCGGAAAGACTAACAGCCCTGGGCGACGGAAGCGACGAAGACAACAGCCAATAGGCGATGCGTATCGCGCGTTAGACCACGTGACCTTAGGCCATTGTTAAGAAAAGCTCACCATCATGCCCTTACATGCCGTATAACCCTACAATCAGTCGCCTCAACAACTCCAGCCATTCCTGCTCACCTTAACTGAATTACTCCTACATATAGAAACGACGAATCTTAGATTAAACAATTAGTATACAATAAACAAAATACCAAAATTTAGACCCGTTATTTGTCTGTATTTTATCAGTTTTTCATTATTTCCATGCTCTATAAATTCTTAAAGTAAGAATTAGGGGACGTCCATAAGTCGTCTCTCAACATGCAGGACATGGTCAGAATTATGTATAAATTAATAAACGCACACTAATAAATGCAAAAATTACATATGTACAAATGACAAATATTTGATTATAATGATTATTAATTATATTAGTTTCACAATTTTTGTTCAGACTATACATGGTAAATATCATTATACTGTATATCAATAATGTAGACTGAATTAAAGAAATATTCCGAACAAGTCATTGCTTAGGCTTACATATGTGCTATTATGCAAAAGGATTAAGAAACTATTTCTAGTCTTCAATAAACATTTTGAATGATGTACAATTTCAGAACACTGAAATCACACCGACTGCGTTAGATGAAATTGTTATTTCATCTTTAAATCCTATAATGGAGCAAACAAATAACAATACGTTAAAAGGAACTCCGATTGATTATTTAGGAGTTATAGACACAACTATTGTGCTGCTGGTTTACAATTGCATTGCTGAGAAATAACTCATGCATGAGCCAATTGTTAAAAGCAATATTATTCCAAAACGCAGGAAATAATGCGAGATCTCAAATCAATAAAATTGGTTTTTGGCGAAACGATCTGAATTGAGGCATGGCACAAATATAATATACAGTAGGAAGGGGTCATAAACGTAGTCACATTTCCAGTTAATGTAACGTCTCTCGGCGAGGAACCCACAAGTAACAAATGATAAGAATTGGCCCCATAACAGCTCCCAATGTATGGTAATGATGGTATTGAAACATGGATTCGTTTATAGATATGAAAATGCACCTGTCCAATAGGAATATTGTAGCAGACGAACATAAGTGCAAGCATAACACATGTCACTCTATACATAACTGAAACTGCTCATATTTTATGCAGAGATCCAACAAAGACTCTATATGGATAAAGACGACTAACAGAAATATGAATTTCAGAAATCCATTTCCAAAAGGCATCCATAATAGAAATTTCAAACAAATGGCTCGATAATGTGAATGAATGGCTGCACGCATGTCAAATTTGGCATGAATAATTTCAATTCTTGCACAACAGAAATCTCTTGTCCAAAATATTAAAACTGGCTTGAAGCATAAACATGAAGTGCTAAATTTCTTTTTTTGAAAGTAAAGTCATGCAGACAAATGATAGCTCTTGCATAACATTTTGGGAAGATTAAAAATTCTAACAAAAAATATATATTACTGCTCCACCTGGCGGTAAAAGTCAAGTGCAGCGAATTTGCAGTTGGTTTATTGCCCCAAATGATATAATAAAACTCGCTATATATTTTTCAGTCATGTAATCACTGAAATCGAATGATGCACCAGATTCTTATTCTCTTAGTTCATCCATTGCCTGTAATAGGGTAGTGGTTCGATGGTGCATCACCCGTCAGTAATTCAGCCAAGATGACAGTTTGAGATTGCCACACGTGGGTCATATATCCAGTTTATTGTCTTCAAATTACATGTTGTAAAAATGGCTACAACGTAATGCTCAGATTGTATTATATATCAGTTGCCCAGGCGCTTATTTTCATCTTACAGTAGAGCATGCAGACAGACATGTATTTTGCCTTGTCCATTACCACTGCATGGACTGGTCTTTATACGAGGAAGGGGGATTGTATCAAATATTCAGATTCATGATCCCTGTTGCAAAGCGAGCGAGAGTCGAAAAGTGGAAAGCCTCAGCTTAAATCGGACAACATTGCCCAGCGAGTTCAAAGGAGTAGTGAAGACCCATAAACAATGATTTGCACAGCAACTTGGTGCTCTTATCACAGCGAGTTACTCGTCAATAGGGCGGGTGGAAGCTGCCCCTTAGGACCCATTTCGCCCTATCGTAAAGTTCAACGAATGAAGACTGGCTATCATGATTTGAATCACTTGGAAAGACGCTCCCATACATTCTTTCTCTTTAAAACCTAAGCGCTTGTTGGATCAATTGGGGCCTTTTGGGTGTACGAATAGCACAAAAGTAGTTTTCACAAACATTTTTTTCTAACCAAACTTAGGAGATATTTTTTTAGAGAAAGCTACAATGCATTGCATACACACAGACCTCTTATTGAATCGCAATACCAGCCTTTAGAATAATCACAATTCTTCTTTTTGGATAGACAAATTTTTTTAATGCTATTTGCTATATAATAAAAGCTTTTTATATATAGGTACGTAAATCTTTATTATTTCGTGCAATTTGAAAATGAATCCAAAGGATACTTTGCCGATTTGAAACTAGAAGTAATTTGGGAAAACCTACAGTATATTTTACAATTTTATTGTTTGGAAGTGCCCAATTAGCATCGACTTGGCAATGCCGCATGAATAAAAAAAGTTGTAGTGAAACTTTAGCTTCTATACACAGTTGCAATTCACAAACAAGAACTGGGAAATATAACAATACAAAGGCAAAGTGTATTCACTATGTCAGAAAGTGAGATTCAAGTTATAGTTATGGGATTGTTCACAATGGTGTGCGAGATGATGACATTCGTTTACACTTCGGGATAAAAATAACGTCTGCAACTCGAGTAATTATGTGCCCAACGCTCACAAGTGCTGCACTAGGCTCTGTACTTTAACAAGAAGTGTGCATTTCTTGCCAGCTTTTCTGAGAATGTAAAGAAAAAGATTCAGATATATATGCGTATTTCTGCAATAACGGCACAGTAATATCGTTTCATTCTCGCTCCATGCATTCTGCACAAAAAAGGAATTACACAATAATAAACGGCAATTTGCTTTCGTCGTTTGAAGGAATAAATAAATTCATTGCAGCTTATACGCTTTAATCTGCAGAAAGAAAGCTCTCAATTAACTGAGAATCAGGATATTATGTTCAAATAAGACTGCATAACAAAGAGGAAGTGGTTAGGGATCGTCCACAAATCACGTGTCTAACCATCGCCACCTCTCCATCGAGATTAATCATCCACCAAATAGTTGAATATTCACATGTTGATGTAATCTGCTATCCATATCTCCATCAGTTTGCCAATAAATTACCCGAAGGTAAACAACTTGCATATGAACTACGAGGTGGCAATGCCATTTTATCAAGGAAAACCAAACACCTTGTAATTTAATTAATACTTCTGTCGTGCACATTTTGTATCCCCAAACCCATTCGTATTTTGAGCACATGGTTCATGGAAGTTCCCTTAATTACTACACCCAAACACGTGTTTAGATACTAGTGGAAGCAGCTAGGTGAGCAGTGCCTCTAGGTAACAACGATCCGTTGGTTTTGTTTGCAGGTTTTAATAGCAGGTCTATTGCTCCGTATATAATTGCACGCATAGGACACAAACTTGTAAAAAAATGAGAAGATTGCACATGTATGGGAGGTGCATGTTTTTGCACGTATCTCCTATTTCATTATGCGCATGCACCTGCGCTATACTTGTATATGGAAAAGATGGCGTTCAATCCAGCCTTCTTTATATAGGCAATCTGCGCAATAAAGAGCTAAACGCAAATGTTTGCCAGCAGCGCGCCCATAACGCCGATAAATTGAGCTGTAAAATTTTTTGATTTCGGCCCAATGGCTCGTTATCGTCACGTTAGTTTGGGCACCGATTGTGCGCCTACAGTTTGCACTTCCTTCCACAACTCCACATCACGCCATCCAAACATCCATAAAAGCCCCATGCAGCATTAATATTAAGATTTTCCTACATGTTGCTCTCGTTTAATTAGAGTAGCTAGCAACCAATATTCCTACATACACAAAGCATATACACGTGCAGGTCAAACATCATTATATAGCTCAATGAAGTGGTTCCTCCCTGCCGTCAGAGCAATCACTGTTGGCATAGGTATTGAGAAATACCAAGTGGCACACACGCATGACAAAACAACCACTACTTCTTATCCAACTCTTTAGTACCCCTACTTCCAAGTTCAAGTAATTTCTCCGAACTAGAAATGCCATGATATTTCCAAACTAAGTTTCTCCATTGACAAACATGCAGGACATCACATCGCCGTCCAACTTGTTACAAACCTTGTGACCAAGCCATTTCGGATTGTCCGATTCACATTTGCTTGACTTTACTTTCATTACTATTATACTCGTATGCAGACTATAGCAGCTGGAATACGTGCCAAATTACTATACAGGGAGTCTCTAAATTCATGTTAAATACTGCCAGGGTATCTTCCCTTCATGAAAACAAGACAAAGTTCCCGTAAACCTAAGTCCCCAAACGCTTAGGTTTTTAAGTAGGACCTACATAAAATGTTACATCCATTATGCGTGCCTAATAAATATGTGGGGAGCATGAATTACGGATGTCACATTTTATGTAGGTCCTACTTAAAAACCTAATCGTTTGCGGACATAGGTTTATAGGAACTTTACGTCTTGTTTCATGCAGGGAAGATACCTTGTCAGTATTGACCACGAATTTAGAGACACCCTGTATAAAAGCCATGAGGGTGTAGTAGGAATAGAGAGTTCAGAGCATCATCTTTTCGGCAAAAGGCATTGAATGCCCTATGGAACAGCTGTAAACACGTGGAGCAAAGTGCATCGTGTAGGTCAGTAAAGATTAAATTCCTCAGGCGAGGTGCCACTTTAAAATTGCCCCAACGCCCTCAACCCCCCCCCCCCCCCCCCCTCAAAAAAAAAACCAGATGCATGAGCAACATGTGAACGAACGTCTCTATATAACAAAGGAAAGAAGAAGAATGTTGACATTTAGTCGTATGGAGGATTTATCGGTCCATGCGTAAATGCGCAGGAGAAGAAGGAGCCAACACCAATTCGGCCCATCATAAGCTCGGATCAGCCGAATACTGCGCTTGGCCATTTTACCACCCATGATTACACCGCCATGGGGCATTGGTCTTGTTCGTTGATGCACTATACGAGCCCTTCAGACATGTTTTTCTGCCAATGTCCCATCAAACAAGATCATTTACATTTGCAGCATAATGGCCATTCACTCTGTGATATAACCTGTGCCTTTCCCAATTTAACGCTTGAATTCGCGATAGAAGTAATTTGCTGAAATTAGTGAATGAAGGGACCCGAATTGAAACGTGAGGCGTGCAAATAGTGCGTTTTTCACTCGCAATTCAAGCCGATTAAAATAAGGTATACACATTTCAAGAGATTATTCATCTATAAAAATTGAAATCCTTTTCTGTCACCGTGGTTTTCATATATTGCCTTCATTTCAATCTTGACACCAGCATAACGATTTCAATCATTTCGGTTCATGGCAATATCACAATTTACGGTAATTATGAGGTGGATTGGATTTGGATCTAAACAACTTGTTTTAAATTTCAAATTGGATTTCAGAGCTTAGAATTAAATACGTAATTGGAAATGTTAATGTAGGCCACATCAAACATCAGCTTTTGTTAACTATAATAATCTGATTTTGAGAATCGTTATTTTGTTTACAAGATTATATGCAGTAATTGAAAATCAGCAAAAAAGTTTGAAACTGTATCATGCAATTCACATTAAACTAAAACATGAACAGAATATTTCAACTATTTTTCCAAGTTTATTCTACCAGCTAATAGTAAAGGAGATTACAGTTCAAAACCCAGCCAGCTGGGTGTTGGGCAGAGAAGCTGCAACATGTTCACAAATGGGCTTTCCTACTTAAGCATATGTAAATTCGCTGTAAATCCCCTAACTTCGCTCAATTAGACCAATTTGACAATGCTCTACAACTTTCAAATTGGAACCAGCGTGGTAACTCAAACGGTTTAAAAAATTGTTGAATAGCCCTGAAGACGACTAGTTCACGCGCGATATGATTTTTGCATTGCCCCTCTACTACTTACTGTATACAACGGCAAAACTTTCAAAACAGCAACTGTCACCATTTGAGGTATTCCACCGAGAACCAGACTTTGGCCTAATTCTGTATAATATATATTATAGTATGTATAATGTTAAAATAAGCAAGTCACGATGGGTATCTATGGATATCTCACTCAAATAACTTTTATTGAATTATCAGCTAATTTAACTTATGCCTGTAGACGTGCCATGCATAAATAGTGTGCTTCATGACAATGCTTATATCTATACATTAACTAACTTACTATACCGTGCGTTTCATTTATCTTGAGACGACTGGGAATCTTGGAAAATAAGCGTCGTATCCAAACATGTCCTGGAAGGAAAAGTGATCATATGAAACACATCAGTATGTGTCGGAAGTGTCTCCCCCCCCCCAGCCCCCTGCTGTGGGAGGGGGAAGAGGTAACTTTGAAATTTTAAATGGGAACCTCCAGTTTTTTGTAGATTCTGAAAGTACATTTGCAAATAAGCAACTTTCATAGGAAACATTTTTTTCTAATCATAGCAGATGGGGATGAAATGAGCGGAAATCATTATAAATGAAACACGCGGTATAGGGATAGGGACAAATTAAGACCTTACTTTTCTCGCTATGTAATTCACAACTTACCATTGTGATTTTTCTTAAATACTGAAGCATAAAAGCACAAACAATATTGTTCAACAAACAAAGATAAATTAAGCGACAGCAATTGACCAAACTTTTATATTTCTCTCGAAATCATAATTTGTGGCACAGAATAAATTGGTGAACACGATATAAAAAGACAACTTTCTCCTCATATATACGAATTTGCATAATGAAAAACTAAGAAACAGGAGCGGAATAGCAAAATGTAATTAGTAATACCCAAATTGCCAAATACTGTGCCAGAATCCTAAGTGACGCGTAATGAAACGGTTGTCAAATATTTTTTGCCGATCCTGACTGAATACATTTAGATGAAGGTAATGAAATAAGCGAATAGCAATGCTAAAATGGTCAGCCTAGTGCGTTTTGGTAGCATTTCACGTGGATTGTTACGCTTGCAGTTTATGCGATTACACCGAGCAAGGACCAATGGTAAATAGCAAGTACATGCGTGAGCTGCAATGCAAACACACAGTGTAATTACTTCAACATGCTCCACCATGCCACATTTCCCGCAAATTAATCGGAATTACGAATTCGCCTAGCAAACATTTCTACACAATCATCATAGATTGGTTTTGATAAGTTAAAGCAAATACCTGAATGCAACGTGAAAATGCATTTGGCTATTGCATTTAACATGAAACTACATGGGAATTTAGCATGATGTTGTGTGTAGCAATAAAACACCTCTTGCATGCTTCAATGGAAACCGAATAATGTCAGCATGGAGCATGTGTGGAAGTGTAGAGAGTATTACATAAACACTGTCCATGTTTACAAGTAATCATGTTTAACTATAGTATAGTGGAATGTGTTTAAGTGTCACTTTCAGTTTGTCAGTCCAGCAGAGAAAGATAACATTATTTCAATATCATTTCAAAGCCATTATTCCATTTTTGTTTAATAATAATTAAAATTGTCCACTACTTTCACTTATCAAATGACGTGATGTTTTCAGGGCTTCGCTTAAATGTCAATATCCAGTCAGGTGACACTTGAATAAATTCCGCTGTATTTTCATTATATGAAAGCTATGTGAATTGGAAACGAACACTAAGTTGCAAAGTATACACTGAAGTGGGATTAACTTGTGTTGTTCAAGGAAGTTGACCAAAGCAATGGCTGCTAAATGTTCCCGAGACTTGTATGAACAAACAAGTCGAAATCCAAGAGGATTTCAACGATATATTTCCCCATTGTAACTCTTACTTTTTGCTTGTGGGCACGTACACGTCCTTCTATTGTATCGATTGGCCCATTTTTATTTCCATTACATATGTAAACCGCTATACTCTAACGTGGTATGCTGTACCTTCGTAAATACTTTTTGCTGATAAATGTATTTTCAATTATTAATGCATCGATCCGCGAGTTAACAGCCCACAATACACTATACATTGTTGTGTCCTTCATTATATCTATCATAGTTAGGCATTAATTAAGTTGGACAATTGCGAAGGTTAAATGTCATGCGTTTTGAACGAACCGATATTTGTTACACTAACTGAAAACTGGTTCATGAATTTCCTAGCCAACAAGTTTAATTATTTTGGCGTATTTCAATGTACCTTCAAACCGTTTTACAGTTCACCTTTAAAAGTGATTTATCACGGGGAATCTTCGATGACTAACAAACTAAAACAGACCAGTCATAATTTTTATATGTATGCTACAGTGAAACCTTTCTTCAAAACACAAGTTATTGAGGCTCGTATAAATTTTTGAAGAAACTTGTGGCATGGGAATTATTCATATCTGCCAGTGCAATATCGAAATCACTTCATCAAACCGTTGTTGTTGTGTCTAGGTACCTTTTAAGATACGTTTTTATACACAGACTATCCGTAGACACGAACCACATTAATACTTCACCAATCCATTGAGTAAAGTGGCCAAATGTAAACAGCAAGTTATAATTTCAGAACCGCACTTGCATTTATGAAATATTTATTAACATTTGAGCCAATTTCATCTCAGCTATTAGAATACTATAGAAATCGATGAAATTAGGTTTGCAAAATAAAGTGCTTTGTGCTTCCAGCATTCATTTGAATGAACAGAAAATATCGCATTGCCAAAATAGTATTACTTAATTACTTAAGGCGGTCTATAATTTAAAACCGAAATTAGACTAACTTATTTGTCAAGCGCTCGAAACCACCCAGAACATCGCATGAAAGTGCAATCAGGCGGTCAATAACTATAACTGCAAGTGCATCGGGTTAAAAGGTATCAATATGAACAGAGCAAAGTCTCTTATTACATCCAACACCTGTGAAACTTCACCTATTATTTCAGGGGTGATGTCAGCCAACACTATAATTTTACCGCAAAAAAAGTAGTGAAAGCGAGAAATGGTCTACTAACTTGCGCTTTGCTATAAAATAAATGGTCTACAAATTTTAACACTTCTAGATCTGCTTTCACTCGAAGCTACTGATGCCCGGCCCCACCCCCACAACTATACTTGTTTTTTTTTTTAAATATATGCAATTGTTTTCTAAATTGCGGAATTGATTGTAAATACTGCATGCAACATTGTTTTCTTTATTCCTCAACCTAAATAGGACTATGAAGATGTAAAATATCGTTCTTTTGGGATTAATTAAAATATATATAATAAAATACAAATGACAAGGCATCGATTCTATGCTGCGTTGATTGGTGTATCCTCCAAAATAAGGATATACATACATATATATATAGCAAACAACAAGAACGAGTTAACTAAAGTGACACGCACACAAAGCTATCTAAAAGCACAGAATGTATAGAAAACCTGTCATATATACGACACTTCATTAACGTGCAGATACAGACAGGGATTTCATTGCAATAACCGAACAAGTCCTAGCTCTAGCTCCTTGCTGCCCAGTCTTCACAACACCCTATAATGTAACACGGGAAGAGAAAGAAAAGAAAACTGCTACCGGTCGAGATAATAGGCTATCAAGAGCCATGGCATTGGGTGGAGAGCGACAGGATGCCAAATGAAACACTTCTTGCAAACCTTGGCTAGAGTCTGAGGAATCGATGGTGCACAAGCTGGCATCGATTGGCGCCTCAAGACGCTCCCAGCTGTTCAAATCGACAGGAAAATGCAACTGCACTCTCTTTCTCACTCCTCTCTTCTCTCTCTCTCTCTCTCTCACTTTGCTCTTCAAGAATTTGTTATTGCTTTCTGCTCGTTTTACACTTTATATGTACGACCGCATCGAAATATACGTGAGCGGGTGCAAAAATGCTAGTGGTTATATATTGCACATGCAAAAACTCATCTCTTGTATACTTTCTTTTCGCTTCAGGTCCGGGCTATTGGGGTCTTATCAACCCCGAGTGGAGCTTGTGTAACAAAGGACGGCGACAATCCCCAATTGACATCGACCCAAATAAGCTGCTCTTCGATCCAAACCTCCGTTTCTTACACATGGATAAGCACAGGGTAAGACGCACAATGTAATCGTGACTCTTTCTCCCTTTTTACGCTATATACTGTATATATATATCTATACCATCGATCCAATACATTATACTCTTTTCTCACAACGATCACAGTCAAAAACTCTGCTGTTATTATTATATTGAAACTCCAAATGATAACGACCCCCTCCATCACTCCTCCCTTCTTTCTTACATCCCCTCCCACGCACTATACTCTCTCCCAACCCTCATACTTGCACAAAAGTGTCGTCATAAGATTGATAAATCTTACTCAGAAAGCTGGAGTTATGCGGCCAGCCTCGTAAAATGCATGGCTTTACAAGCTGATTAAATAGCGAGTTGTAAACTTGAAGTTGTGGTGCCAAAAGCGACACACATGAAAGCTGGTACATATGCGATAAGAAGCTTTAAAAGAGTTTCAAGAAATAATGATGAAAACTTTTTATATGCATACATAAGGTCACATACTGCAGTTGACTTTAGTTGAAGTTATCAGGATACAAAAGTGCATTATTTTTACAAACAATTACAGGCTATATACAACAATTTACAATCACACTTACAATGAATGCTTATAAGCTCAGAATTAACATCAAGGTAAAAGAAATTTGCAACTTCATACTCGATACCAGAACTGCTGCTGATCTAAAAACGTGCAACATCTTATTTCCACACATATATAACTTGTTGAGACTCGTTAACAGTTCACTATATACAGTGTTCCGTTTTGTAATGATGTGATAAACTTGATTGCGGTACACTTTAAAAAGGTTTCGAACTCTTTATATCATAAAACACCTGAACTTCTCTACGTTTTCCTTTAAAGCTGAATAAAATTCAAACGGTACAAACACCGGATTAATTTCTACACACAGAATGCAGAAATTGGGTATCCACTGAACCAACATTCATGAAAGATGACATGTTAGAAAAAAACGGTGCATGCGCAAATTCGCTAAATCGAAGTTCACTTAGTAGATCCGCATCAACGAAAAATAAGGAGGGAAAAAAAAGTAAAGTTAGGCTTTCAATAAAATGAAGAACAACAAATAGAGCAGCAAGATGCTTGGACGTTATTTCGGAGAGACGCAAACAACCTTCGGCCGAAACCGATCAACTAAAGTGAATCTTCTCTCCTTCCAACAAATGCATTTGGGAACCGGTTCAGGTAATTGCTTAAATTCAGCAGCGGCATTTTGAAGAGAAGAAGAAAAAAAGATCACACATCTAAGCTATATTTTTTCCTATGCAAAAATTGAAACAAACAGTATGGCTCTACTAATGTAAATAAATGTGAGCTTAGTCGATCTAATGTTCAGAACCTCCATAAATGCAAAGATGTTTACGAAAAACAAAAGATATAAGCGAAATTATTGAATGAAATATTTATCACTTAGTGATGAAAAAACATAAGGCGTTTTGGCTCTTTTGCGAAACACTTCCAAAGTTCTTAAACAATTCTAATAAGTTAAGTTAGGCTACATATTTATTTGAGAGATTATAAAAGCTTCGTTGAAATTATTCAGATGTCAGGTGTAATCATTGTTATACAAACAAATATTACATTTCAATCCACTTGCTTCAAAAAAGGGTCCACTTAAATCTGTAAGCGTCGACGTTATTTTTCCGCTACATAAAATACACCTATTTCTTATTAATAGTTGCAGCTGTGATGAAGTAGTACATCAATGCCAATCCAGACATAATCTTGTATCCTCCGGAGAATTTTACTGCCCCATGGTACCTAGCTATTCAATGGTTGCCCACAGAAAACCTTCCTATTTCCAATTCCTTATACAAATGGTGTTTGCTGACTGGCTGCATACATCCCTCAGAATAACTTATATGCCGTTTCAAAGAGACTAAAAGCGGTGGAGAACAGGAGAGAGAGAGAGAGGTAAAGAACTATCACTAGGAAACAGCTAGTGCCATACTACAGATTTGTCACTTGTTCAGATTGCACGGACAAAGCTCAGTAATCATTGCGAGTGAAGATAGACAGCATGGGAGTCGGAGGTGAACAAAAGGTTTGTGTTGAGATTGGGAGAATATCACCAGACCACCTCCAGAATATAAGTGTCTATATATAGATTGCCAACCTCTAACTTGCAACATACCAACACAAAAAAAAATATCCCCCAACGTATATTTTTCTCCATTGCATCCAGTTAGAGATGGTACTGCAGGAACCTGCCAAGAAGCAGGAAACGAAACTGGCAAAAAAAGCATCTGCGACACTAACCGAATGCCAATTGTGTATATAAAGAGTGAGCCATCTAGAAGACGAACGTCTTCTGTCCTCCGGCCAATCCTCTTCATCTCCTTGGTGGAAAAAATGAATTAGCTTGCCCTCAGAGACCTCCCCCATCTTAGTTATTTCACGACATTCACTTCAGATTATGTTAGCTATGTCTTATATACCATATAGTTATACCTTAGGGAGAAGTAGTTAGTTCTCTTATCATTTCATGTTAATTAACATAGAATACCGCTTTCTAGGAAATGCTAACCCCACAGGAAAAAGTCACGTGTAAATCTCATTGCAACAAAGGCTCTCATGAACTGGTAATAAGAATTAATTGGCTCTTTTATGTGGTGCACATGTCACTACATTGAGTAAGAAATTACTCAAAATCATGCATATGCGTATATTAGAAGACTCAAATGTGTGTCATTTATAACTTTGTGATGAGGGACTGACTTGCATCGTTGCTTACGTAAACAACTTGAAAAATATGCATGACATTTAAATTAAAAAATCTTGGGGCACTAAATAAGACGTACACAATTTTAAGTCGAGTGCACGCTGACAGAAGCTCTTGCGACAATTAATAACTACTTTCTTGGGACATACTCGTATACTTGAGAAGACCATTAAGCAATCCCCAAACCATACGCTGCGAAGGGGGTTCCTATAAAACGGATAAACTGTTGGAATATCTGGGCAGTAAATCAAGGTTCCGCAGTTTAATGTGAAATATTAAAATGCTTTCAGATTTCTTTTCTTCTCCGAAGTACATACAAAGAAAGCTTGTATAGGAAGACGACTAGCTGCTTCGCCTTGGCCTAGCTCGCTTTTGAGCCGTGGGATTTTAACGAGTGAAAGATCCACATTGATCTCGCATGATATTTTTCCTTCCGCTTTCCATTGCTCGCTATTCTGTCAGATTCTTTTTCTCATCTTCGCAAGTAATATCTCCCACTTGGTGCAACAATCTCCTCGCTTCTTTTCTCCCACACGTGATCCGAGAAGAAGCACGACATAGACGTTCTTCAAGTGTTTCACGTACCTCCTTGCCTAGATCTTTTCCCGATAAAGCCCATACTTTCCTTTCGCATAAAAGCAACCTAATTTCACTATACACGTACAGTACGTATAGGCCAAACGTGCTGCAATATTGTACTAATACGAATTAGTTTCTTGTATTGCTGACACCTTTTCTTTCTCAATTAACTTTTATAGTTGTTTCTGATGATGGCTTGTGGCCGAAACTAGTCAAATAAATAATTTTAAAGCCTGTGAGAAGGGTACTAAGTTGTTTTCCAGTATTTAATGACCTCACACCCACAACAGCATTATTTAAATATATGTAGGTTTCTGTATGTTGAAGGTCCCTTACATATTTCATGAATATATTTCGGAGGGAAAAATTAAATACATTTATTTAAAAAAAAAGTAAAATTGATATTTCATTCAAGACACGTGCAAAACCATGCTGCTTCATATTTAAAACATGATGCAGTCGATCCTCGATTCTTCGCGCTTCAAATTTCGCAGTTTGCGGTTGTGTGTAAGGACTGTAACTAAATGTACAATTATTAACGTTAAAAATCGTATTTAGAAGGTCGTAAACAGGCTTTCATTTCACTGTACGAAAATATTTATGATTAAAGAATCTTACTTCGCGAAAATTTACTTACAGCGGTAAAAATCTGGAACTGATTAACCGCGATAAGCGAGGGACGACTGCATCGACTAAGCTCTTTTGCTGCCGTGTTCTGATTGAGTAAGTTGCCAAAAACGAAATATATCAACGTATTCTTGGTGTCATGCTAAATTATATATACAACATATGCTGAACGCTACTCGACCATTTGTCTTGTAATGTCACACACTGAACTTGCGAGTTCGATCTCTTCACATGGTAATAATGAGGCCGAAAATCGATAAAACCAGTTTATGATTTGGCGCACAACTTCATATGTTCACGACATGAAATTAGCCATAATAAACAGCCTGTGCATGGTCAACCGTGCCATGTAGTTATCTCCTCCACCCTTGCTCTGCACAGCGTTTATGATTTCCACGTTCGCCCCCTAATTATATATACATATACATACATACATCTCCCATATTTCACAGATTCATTGTCCAATATAATGCTCCTATCTATTGAAAATATCGGTTTTCAGAAAAGCACAATAAGCAAATTTGCCCAAAGTATGTTACAGAGCCAACGAAGATGCAATGTTGTAGAAATATTGAGAAGAAAACCGGTCAAATACGAGTAGAAAGACATGCATGCACAGCTTGTTCAATATTTACTAAGGCCCTGAAAGCTTTTATCGTCATATGTTCCTATTGCTTGCTATGAAAGAAGGAGAGGCAAAAAAAAACTATGCCTTGAACACAAATAATTAACAACAGCACCTTAAATTTTTGTGTAGCATCCCCTGAATATCTACATACAGCAAAGTTCATATATCCATGAAAGAAACAGTTGCAATTATATTGCATGGAAGCAATGGGATTTCACAATGCTCAACTTAATTTCTCATTTCTAAAATACTTCACTTTGAACCAAAATATGGGTAATGGATTACCAAATTATTGAATTATCAGTAACCCATATAGTCAAACTTCTCAAATATATCACAACATATGTTTACCCGAAATAATTACAAGCGCTGTTGTTAAAAAGGATCGATTCCTTATAGTTCAGCAAGCACAAAAGAAGTTGTCTTCCCAAAAATGTGCTGTAAGGGGGGGTGTCTCAAGCATCTTGCTCTATAGCCCCACCCCTAAATCCCTATATCAGCATAATCTAATCCTGTCCACGGGAGGCGAGTAGCATCAGTCAGGTCTCAATTTGACAAATTGTGCCCATACATTATTCAACAAGCAGGGGTTGGAGCCAAGCAAAGGGTGGGAATGTGAATGTAGGTGAAGACCATTGCGGGTGGGCTTGTTATAGCATTTTCTCGGGGACTATTGCTGGCTTTTCAGGGAGCTTGGAGCCGATTGCTTTTTGTTGACTGATTGGTGTGTACGTCCGACTTGGTCTGCACCTCGAATCCACCGGTTTTCACGGATGAAAAAGTCCACGTAACTCGCTGTATAGTATAGAGAGCTACATACCTCGAAAATCCAGCCAAATTCAGTCTCAGACCCCTCAAACCCCCTGCATTTCCGCAAGCCTCTCCCTTCTGAACGCAAGGGCCCCAATGTCCTCCAGGGAACTACACGTCTCCTATTCCTTGCGCTGGAATCTGGCCCAACCGACAAGGACCATCCTTTGGGACATGTTCCTATCGCAAATCGAGACCATTCAAGGCATTTTTTTTATTTCCCGTTTCTCTTGTATTCTCTATTTGCCTAAAGATGCTAGGTACAGTATAATGGGGCTCAGTTGAATAGAATTTTACAGATGGGAGTAAAAAAAAAACATCTACAACTTTTCATTGAGCTGCACGAAATGATAGCCGTTTCATTTCATATCTCGACATGCGTGTCTTATTTAATTAGAATCTTCAGACGCTTGTGTGCGATTTTCTTGGATGCTTTCGAGGCGGAAAAGGGGATGGGAGGAGAAAGAAAGGGGAGATGATCTTGCAACGTCTTCATCTTGAAGAAGATTAGAGACGAGTGGAGCATTTGTAGGACGGTCCATGCGCACTTAAGGCTGGAAATCAAGCGAGTAACACGGTGTTAGGGCCTTGCCAAGTGGAAATCAATGTTATGCAGTTTGACCCCGGCCAACAACTACTACTACTACAGACTTGTTGCAACAGTGTCCAAAAGCTAATCAGTTGCAAGACGTTGGTGGTTCGGCGCAAACTCATGCGCAACCTAAATTGCCATCCTGCTTGCGAGTGCCTTAGATGAAATTGCTCGAATTTTTGTCGCTGTCAACCATTATAGCAATAGCGTCATAATTTTACCCTGGCAAAATGCAGCTGCTAATTTCCTATCACGCACCAAATTAATTAATGTGTGCACATATACATATACGGAAAGTACGATCAATTTGGACCTACTGAGAACCTCAGTATAAGCTATTTTCCATCACACCCAGTAAATATTGTATTATTCAGTATTGGAGATCCTCCCCCTTCACCTCCTTTAAAAACAACTTCCAACGCTTAATTGTTGAAATCTGGCAGAATGCCTAAAAATGATCTGTAATTGTCTTTTCATGATTTATTAAAGCATTTAATATTAAATAAAGCAAGCCAACTATAGTAGTGAATTAATAAATGCACGCAGTGCACCAAATGAATGGATAGATCGTTATCAAATGAAATGAGGCAGGTGGGATGCAATATCGTAAATTTGCATGTTTGTAACAACAATATCAGTAAGTTATATTTTAGTCGAATTTAGATTACTAAAAACATTTAGATAGCGTATTACATATAACACAAAACATGTTTTCACACGAATCTCGTAACTCTTGCTATGATCATATTAAATGTATGCATTCGCTAATTGGAAGTGTTCGCTGGAGAAAAAGCAATCTACTAACGTTTTCCTGTCGCAATTACTGACTTTATTAGTGCAAATGGTGTTGTTTTTTTATGACAGGACCAACAGAAGCTTTCGTATACACTTGAAAGCTTAGTTTTCAGATCGATTTAAAGATTGAATTTCACTCTATGGCTTAAAAAAAATTAACTAGATGTTGAGCAGCGCTGCTGACATAATTTGGGCGTGTTTACCATATAGCATATACTATATAGGTGCATTAATATATGCACAAAAGATTGACAAAAACTTATATACCCTTCTGGTTCGCAATTTCATCAGTGACAGAAGCATACAACCAGCCGATTTCGCATTTCAAATTGGCTCCGGCGACGCTTAAAATATTCATCGCAGTTTTGACGGTCTTTGCAATCTTTGAAAGCTTTGCTGGCGTTAACACCACGCCCCTTAGAAGAGGAAAAGGGGATGACACACTTTGCATGAGATAATGTCACAATGATGATGGCATGTACGAATTCAAGTAAAAGAAAAACTTCCAGTCCCAACTTTGAAGCTCTCCTTCGCACGCTGACAACCAAGACAAAATAAATGTTTGAGGGCATGCAACCTAGCTTTCAAAACCATCCCACAAATTTCTTTGAAACTCATACTTCTTTCAGAATTACTGCATCCTTAAAAACCACTAACAACCTTGAAAATGACTAGTTCTACAAATACTAATATTGAACAAGCTTCAATTATTGATAAACAGTGAGCACATTTTAGAAAAGTTTCATTAATTTTCAGAATGCCAAATGAGTAATAAAATACAAAGTTGTAATTTCTCCAAAAACTTCTACACATTTATAATTATACGAATAATTTGGGGAAGTTCTAAATGGACACTGCTATGACAATTCATATATTCCTGCCTACATTAATATTATGTTTCAACGAAACCCATTTGCTTTCGGATCCATTATTTACTATCGCAACTTATAGGAAAATATATAACCTCACACAAGTAGGCCTGCACTTGGAAATGTTATAAATCTGAATTACAGTACATTATATAAGCCATTACTAGGAAGCAGTATAGCTATAATAACGATAATAACACCATCACAATATAGTTATATGAATGTATAGGAACTATACTTGTAGAATGAAATTTGCAAAGTAAAGTTGCGGATAAAAAATGCAGAAATTATTACATATACATATACAGTATTTCCGCGTGAAAAAGATTCTCTTACTAGTTTGGAAATTTCAAACCTAGCCATTAGATAAAGTTATTAACAACAAAAAATATATTTTAAATATTGATAAGATAAATAAGTTTGGGTTAGACACCAACATGTCAGCATGGAATATTATAAATATTGGTCCATGTACGAGAGAATAAATTTGTGTACGCGAGGTATGCAAAACAATATTTTTTAACTCCAACCCCGATGACTTCACTCAAATGGCAAACGAACAGAGAACCGTCCCCATAATCGTCAAATTCTGAAGAGAGTATGTATGCATTTTTCCAATCTCAAATATTAAGGGCCAACACCACTTGATCGATATAATTAATACTTGCTTGCTTCATACCTTTTTTATTTTTAATACTGTATTAAATTAATTATCAACAGGGCTGCTGCATTTTCATGCAAAACCCTCTCATTTTGATATGTTAGTTTGAAGAATTAAAGTTGCTCACATTCAACACATTAACCGATACTGTTCTAGAAATTACTTTATACTTTCTACACTTTCCAATGAACATGTGCAAAGCTGCAATTGCTCTTTTTGCCTCGTTTTCCATAGGTTGCACTGAAGGTGTTAAGTTGTTAAGGATATTCGAGTATTTGCCAGGAAATAGATTTCAACGTAGGCAGGTTTTAGTCCATATTTAGCCTGAAATTCACGAGCGTGCAGAAGGAGAAAAGTTAAGCTGTTCCGACCTTTTGTTCATACTCTACCCAGATTGCCAAATGATTGACGTGGCAATATGAGAAGAAAAACTCAAAATGATCATCTTCACGCAACCCGAGTAGGTTCAAAACCATTAGTACGTGCCTTTTTT